>JACXGJ010000587.1:41352-116276 GCA_016801105.1 Esox niger
TACACTGCTTGGATGGTTCAACACAGCTTTACTGTACACTGCTTGGATGGTTCAACACAGCTTTACTGTACACTGCTTGGATGGTTCAACACAGCTTTACTGTACACCGCTTGGATGGTTCAACACAGCTTTACTGTACACCGCTTGGATGGTTCAACACAGCTTTACTGTACACCGCTTGGATGGTTCAACACAGCTTTACTGTACACAGCTTGGATTGTTTCACGTTTTCCCTTCCTGAGGTGGCGGACGGTTTTCCAGAAACATTTTGGTGCCGACTGAAAGTCCTTCGCCATGGTTTCCCCGAGCGTCTCCCGCTCTTTTGCCTCTTACACGACCTTTGGGTCCGCTGGGACCCTGCAACTGCCTCCTGAGTCCTCCTGGATCACATATCCGGGAGGCCTCCTTCAGTTGGACATTGTTATGCAATGTTCTTGTTTATTTGACTTGCATTAAAATGCATCAGAGCTGTATATATTGCAGCCTTGTTGCTTTGTTTTTCTTTCCATCCTTGCCTTGACAACACATTATTTATCTCCCCCTCTAGACATCCTCCAGCATCTTCATGTTCATATATTTATATTGTTAGTGACTTTAATATGTTAATTGTATATTTTTGCATGACAATGCATATATAATCCCATTGAGGACAGTAGCCTACATTCCCTAATCTAATTGTCTTTTCACCAGTCATCTTCTCTCTCACGAGCTTGATTGAAAAAGATCTGTGATTCTATTAGAAGTAATCCTAAATGTTATGTGGCCTGGAATGTAGTTTAGGGTTCATGTTTTACTGAAATATTTTGACATGCCTGGGTGTCAGAGAGTTCCGACATTACTCATCTTTGCGATGTTTGGACCGGTCAGGCCTGTGTGCAAGGTTGACACATCATTGACAGTAAACTAGAAAATCTACCTACTCCACAAAGAAATGCTCCAAGGCCTACCAGCGAAATACCGCAGCGGATCAGACCAGAGATGGGATTTTCTTTCAAATTAGCAGTTCCAACAGTTAGTTGCAGAAGTCCAGAAATGAGATGAGCAGTTCTGTCTTGTCAAGGCTTAGCTTGAGGTGCTGTGCTGAGTGAGAAGCAGGAATGTTCTCTTAAAATGCATGTACTATCCCAGGTTCCAGCGCTCCTAATGGGCCAGTTGATCTGAAATTTACGGGCATGGACAGCATTTTTACTGGCCCAATCGGAATTAAAAAAATTA
The DNA here is from genome assembly GCA_016801105.1 of Esox niger. Classification (NCBI taxonomy): domain Eukaryota; kingdom Metazoa; phylum Chordata; class Actinopteri; order Esociformes; family Esocidae; genus Esox; species Esox niger. Next base: position 42,568 of record JACXGJ010000587.1, read on the forward strand.
TATATAATTGTATTTTACAGATAGATGGTATCCGTAAACTTAGCAGTTCCGCAATCAGCTATTCTGATTACAATATAAGGTATACATTGGATACAAACATTTCCCCCCCAGTATGGCATATAGGCTTTCCCCTTCCCCTTGGTGCTTGGCGGGTGCCAATTTCGGACTCTGGTTGTCAACAACCCGTTTGGCCGCAATACACGCAACAGGGTTTTAAGAGCAGGTTTTCAGTAGATGTCCGTTCCCTTAATAAACGACCCAGCCTAAATGGCTTTCGTCGGGAATGCACAAATATGAATGGAAGTACATGTGTCCCAGTGTTGCCGTGATTGTTTTCGACCTATGGAACATGTTCTTTCCATGAAAACAAAAATGATCTCATTTGCTTTGCCTCGTACGACATATTTGGGTCCTGCTTTAAAATGAATTATGATGGATAAAAACAGACAAGCCTTCGAATTTCATTGGCCAAATGATGACGTTGGTATTGTACCAGACCTAGAGTGGAGAAGAAGCGGCGTAGATGCATTTTAATGCAAGTACAAGTGAAAATGGAAGTGGGATGAGTGACAAAGATGACATGTAAAGGTTTTAATATGATACTATGAATTTTAATGGGGAGAGCGCAATGGCCCATCTGGGCCAGCGACAGTCTTTATTTACTGGTGCAAAATTAGATCTGTCTAACCCCCTCGCCAGTGAGCCATTGTTAATGTTGAACCCTGACTTCTCCTGGGTGTCAGTATGGTAAGGGACAAAATAGCTGCAAAATATTTTACATTTTAATACGGCCAAATCAAGCTGAGATCTACTAGGTCTGTTGTAGTTTCACCCTGTATTACAGCAATATAAAAAAATATACAACCAATATTCTGTGTATAGTAAAATATTAAATAAAATGTCATATTTAAAATATGCATACATTAAGCCATAACAGTAAGCGATAAAAGGTCATTTATCAAACATTTACAGTTCTTGAATAGGTAATCTGTATTAATGCTGCTATGCAAAGCTTTCTAGGATTTGGATTTTTGATAGCCGAAAGCAGTTCTATGTGTAAGCATGAAGTATCTCCTGGAATAGCTAGCCTTGACATTGTGTTTGATAACTCCAGGTTTTCCTGTAAGTTTTTTAGATAAGATGATTTGGTAGGTTCTGCAGTACAGCCTTGTCTACAAACATTAACCAGTGTCTGGCCCCTCTTATGTCTGACAAGTCCCAATAACACAAGTGTTAAAAAGACAATGAATTTGAAAGTTTGTTCCAGTAAAGGCACATGCAGACGGGCCGCGGAAAGTGGCGACTGCACCGTGAGACATCTGCCTACCGTGTGTATACCCATGCAGGGGTGTACCCATGGCTGCCACAGTGGCTGAGTTTGGGTCCATTGCCATAGTAACACCAACGCTCTGGCGAAGTTTGGAATGTCATCCAGACGTTAGCCTGCTTTAGAGATGGATGTTTTTGTGGATGAAATACAAATTGTTCGACATGGGCGGCGGCCACTCAGGAGTTCAACCAACCGCTTCGGGCGGTTTCAATGCTGACGCTGGTGCATGTGTTTATACAGCTCTGGAAAAAATGAAGAGACCACTGCACCTTTTTGAGGCAGATTCATATTTTATTACTTAATATTTAGTCTTTTTTACTATATCTGTTCTGTGTTTCTAATTGCTATAAAATCAGTAAACTAGTCTGGATTAATATTTAGCAGAGGGTAAAAGATATACACCTGTAAGTGTAATATTACAGTTGTTTCCTAATTTATGACCTCAGGCTAAAAGCTTTAATTGTTCGTATGGCACCAGACATTTTTTTTAAATGGCAGTACCAACAACTTTGCCTATCATCTCTGTATCCCCCATGCTCACTATCTGCATAGTCTTTCTTCTTTGATCTCTGTCTCATAGCTTGAGGATGTGTGGATATGACTGTGATCTTAACTTGCACAACATTATATTCTGGTGCAAAACAAAAAGTCAAGGTTTTCAAAATCTTCAGTACATACGGGATTACTAAAAACATGTTTACAATCCTATTATGAAGATTGCATGAGAATTGTAGATTAAAATAATAAGCCCCATATGTCCTAAAGCTGCACCATGTGAGAGGCTGATACATGTCACACAAGGGGGAATAGCAAATGTACCACTCCTAAAAACAATATGGGAAGCTTGTCCGGTAACTAAAGCGATGTTACGAAAGGATTAAATGCTGCCTAGTGACTAGGTGTTTGAAGAGGAGGGAGCCTAGAATGGAGCCCTGGGGGACATCGGTAGTGAGCTTCTGCGGAGTAGACTCAGACCCACTCTACATGCCCTGCTAGGAGTGGCCTGCCAGGTAAGATGTAATCCAGGTGTGGGTGGGGCCTGAGGCGCCCTGCCCTGATCGGGGCATGGAGATGGCATGGAGATAGAACATACAAATAGAGCGGATGTCGTCAGGCTATTAATGCTGCACACTAACAGTGGGTCCTGTGAAGCTTTGTATATTTATCTCACGTTCATTCCGGCCACTGAATGGCAAACGAATCATCACAGATCCCAGCCACCCATGCCATGGACTGTTTACCAAGCTGACGACAGGCAGATGATACAGGAGTATTCAGTCTATAACTAACAGGTTACAGTATAATTTTATTATTGCTTGTTTGTGTTACCTTCTTATTTAATTATGATTACTGTTACTTTTGTAACTTTTAACTACAGTCGGGAGTAGGTAGGCCAAGAATTTCATTGCCGTAACTTGTTATTGCAAATGTTAAATAAACCTTTTGAACTTTGTCCCTTAAACCTATTCTGTCTGTAAACACACCTTTACAGTTCAACCAGGGTAATGGGAATATTATACCCTTTAATATCTAATTTGAAGGATCAAGTAAACCACAATAGATTAAGAAGTTGTTGTAGTTAGTATTTGAATCCTGCTCATGCATGCAGCCAAATGAATGTCTCTTGTTCATCAGAACCTGCTATAACCTGTATGGAAACAGGAAACATTATCCATGCAATATCTTCAGGTTGCAAAACAAGCGTATTGGACAACTTTCCCTACGCTACTTCCCACTCTCTCTGACTTGATGTATTTAGAAAAGCTGTCGCTTCACTGAAGTTTGTAGTCATGCATCTTATCACACTGTCAACACACCACCATCTAAGCCTTTGTAATGGGACACTCCCTTTACAGAATTACTGGAGACTTGCTGTTAGCTACATGTTTTAAATTGTGTTTGGTGGCACGTATGAATGCAAAGTGAATGTATGAAACACGCTTTTCCTCTGACTAACAAGGGATTCATCAAACCGGGTCAAGTTAGACCTACTTCCCCACTGGCACCATCACAAAACGTATTCTGATACGTTTGGATTGACTATAAATCCAACTGAAATGAAGGTATTGGCATTAAAGGCTTTTTTGATTAGTGTTGTTGGAGTTATTGTTGTCAGGAGATAATTTCCCTTATGGAGACAGAATTCCCTGGTCTGCATGTGTCTGGGTGTGTGTTGTTCCCTCCTTTCATGCATACTTATTAGCCCGAGCTTAGTGTTTGCAGGTTTTGTGTATTGGGATTGTGAGGATCAATATGGGTTGCAAGCGAGTCAAATTTTTGGGCCACTAATGAGGTTGCAGGTTCAAATCCCAAAAGAATTCACTCATGTAAACCAAAATGGATTTCATTAGGAGTTTCTGCAAGTGATCAACACCAAGTCCATTATATACAAATGCTAATCATTTTGTCACAGTTCTAACAACGTTTTTATGACAAAACTATGAACCTCTGTATTTCACATTGGCAAGTGTTATTAATGAGTTGCGTGATTCCAAGTATAAAATTAGTTACAATTATGCACATTTACAAAAGTAATTCCAAGTTTGAAAATAGTCTTTACAAGTGTGCCAAACGTTTTTCCAACTACAAAAGTAAATCCAAGTTTGCAAGTTTTTTACAAATCGAAAAAAAACGCTGTTTAACTTCATACACAAGACACTGTTAGGTAATGTTCTTCCAAGAGAGTCAGCGACAAGCCACAGGTCCTTCTGTCCTCCATGTGACATGAAACAACCCCTCATTGAACTGATCATGGGACAAGCAGGGGAGCTGAACCTTGAGGATCGATAAGAAGCACCCACTGTCCCTGCCACACACACACAGAAAGCCTAACCGTGTACCTTATTGTCCATTAACCTCTTTCTTGGCAATCAAATGTGGACGAATCTGAGACAGACAGATTGGAAAAATAATAATATAAGGCATTAGGCTCAGGTTACCTGGTTAAATGGTGCATCATTTAACACACATACGAGTGATCACATGATATGTACTTGTCTGCTATTTATCAGGTTAATCATTGCATTATTTTTTTGTTATTTTTTGCATTTTACACATCTCCCAACTATTCTTTAAAATGCTGTTGTACATTCTTGCAGGGCAATTTTTTTTTAATAGTGCATTTTATACTCACGGCAATTCAACGTCCTTAACATTCGAAAAACATCTAAATAATAGAAATACTTTTAGCTTTAAAGACAAAGCATACAAATAAAAACATCATTCACAAGGATGACTAAAAGATTAATAAAATGCAAAAGAAAATAGGTTTTTAGCCTGTTCAATGTGATGTGATCAATCTTGGAGTAAGGCTAAGATGTTCTGTCTGTTCCATCTCTGCACAGTCCAATGACTATACATACGCTGCTTCACCACTATTTGTCTTTACTCTTAGAGCGGTTAGCACACCAGACCTTGATGACCCGAGGGGTCTACAGGGTTCACACTGAGAGAGGTCTGCGATGTCGCTGGTGCTGAAGCATTCAGTGATTTATAGACGACTAGCAGTATCTTAAAATTAGTTCTGTGAGATATAGGGAGCCAGTGCCGAGATCTAAGATTTTGAATAATGTGTTCATCTTACTTTGTTTTTGTTAGAACTCAAGCAGCAGTGCTCTGAATGAGCTGCAACTTTCTCAGGTCTTTTTAGAAAGACTTGAAACAGGGTTTCTGCGAGTCCTTACAAAGCCTTAAATTATGAAAATAAAAGTTATTAGTCTTGAATTGTCTTATTTCATCTTTTTAAAGATCTTAAAAAATTAACCCGTAATATAACCGGGCAAGCCTAGTTTAGGCGGCCTGCAATTTAAAGTGATAAATGTTGTTCCCTCACTGGATTCCAAACCGGGTCTGCCCCCGTGTGAGAGGCTGTTTCTTTAACCACCATGCCACAAAGCTTTAAATTTACTAAGTGTCTGTATAGCATCTTGACATTAGATCATTTTGTTATTCCTTAACATGATTCCAAGTTTCAATGTTTCTCTAGACACCATTAAGCATTGTTTTAAACTGACGAACGTATCTTATGAAGTTTACCGCCACCACAAATAGCATCTATAAAATATATAGCTTTTCCACTGGCTGTTTTCACAGCTTATAAGACAGTTATAGGCTTAATAGTATCTACTAACTTACTACTTGGAATAGTCTTAAGAATTGAGCAATTGGTTGCTAGACTGAAGATTAGCTATTCACTTCCAAAGTTATTTCACTTCATGGCACAAACACTTTGGTTTTTCTTTCATTAATGAAGACATAGTTATTGTATCAATCAATATAGATAAAGATAACTGACTTTTTCACTAAGTGAAAAAACGAGAAACTCATCTTGTAGGTAACCCATTTTATGGTACCATATAAATGTTGAATTAAAGAGACCCCAGGAGAGAGCCATGTGAAACTCCATGTTGCACTTGTTCTCTCTGATACATACAGAGTATTCCCTGTCTTGTAATATACATTTGAATCAATTTCAGACTGTGACTCAGTGGGACCCAGTTGTCCAGTATATCTCGCAGTATTGTGTTGTCAACTGTCTCACCACACTTAGGTCCAATAACACCACGATTTCCATTTTTACCAGAATCAGTGTTAAGATTAATTTCTACGTCCTGGCCTCATTCCTACGTCCTGGCCTCATTCCTACGTCCTGGCCTCATTCCTACGTCCTGGCCTCATTCCTACTGTACATACCAGTCTCTGAGGAGCTCTGACAAATAACCAAAGGTTGCTTGATTGACTCCTAGCTGGATATACCGGTCTGTTGTTGAGCAAGAAAGTTGATCCTAGTTGTCCCCCTGAATGTCTCCTATAAAAAGCAGAACTAAGATTTTGTTTGGAAATTGTCTTCAGTTGACCTAACCAAGTTTGTTTTTCCCCGTCTAGTATGGACTCCCATTGCTTTGACTGTGGTTCTGGTAGCTGCAGCCACGTTATGCAAGGAGCAAGGCATCACAGTCATTGGCATCTGCTGTGTCCACGAGGTGTTTGTTGCACAAGGGGTAAGTGGGGCGGGGCAGGGCGGGGCGGGGCGGGGCAGAACACATAACCTTACTCCACAGGACAACACCCACCGTTCTTCTGCTTACGCTGCACGGTCAAGCCCTTGTTGACAAAACTCCAGTAATAGATTTGATTTATGGGCTGATTCCCATTTTGACCATGGAAGGGGTACTTTATAAGGAATGATGGTGAGCAGCTGTCTGCTGGCTCTCCCTCTGCTTCCCCCTCTAATAAATTAAATTCCTTCTGCATTTAGATGAAAAAGACTTTTGTCTCCCATGATGCATTTGTTTCATGTAACAAATTTTTCAGTTTTTTGACCCAGAATATTAGAGCTTGATCTTTCAGTTAAGGATTCGTTTGTACTTCATAGAACAACTACTGTTTAATTAAAATGCTTGATTTCCCTTTGTTGATTTGCCTTCAAGCATAGTATTTTGACAAGGCTAGTCTCTATATTAATGTAACAATGTTAACTGATGAGTGTTTCACAACCAGAATATGAACACACTAGAATGAAAAGGCTTTTCAGAACTGACCTCTTTCACCCCATTGTGAATCTTGTGTACAGACCATTCATAAAAAATGTTTTATTTCTCTCAATCCCCTCTCCTTTTTTACTCTCTCTCTTTCGCTCTCTCTGTTTCTCCATATTGTCCCCTAGTTCACCCTGCCCATGCTGTTAGATACTTTGCTCCAGGTGCTGAGGGGTAAAGACGGTTTTCCATATGCCATTCTGCAAACTATACTGAAGCTCATCGTCCTTATTATCAGTACCTTGCTGCTGGTCATCATCAGGGTTCAGGTCATCCAATCACAGCTTCCCGTCTTTACCAGGTGGGTGTAGATGTGTTTCCATGGCTACCGAAAGTGGTGTTGTGTTAAAAACATCCAGGATTTAAAATGAGATTTTATCTGTTAATTGTCCATTTCCAACAATGCAATTTTTTTTACCCCATCTGCTGTTCCACCTTAAATCAGAATTTACTAAATCTGTTTAGTCAGAATCAGTGTACATGAGAATCAGCCTTGACAAAATTAAATGAGAAACCAGCTAAAACTTGTACCTATATTTTCAAGGTTCTGAAATGTTTGATTTTAGGTTTTAGTCCTATCTGCCCTCATTGCATGGAGCTGACATGCAACGGGTATTTTTAAAATAGAGCTGGGAAAATACATAATAAATTGTCCACACTGACAATATCGCAGTAATTTAGCATTCATCCCAAAAAGTGAACTTTGATCAAGTCCGACCTTAAATAAAGGTTATAGATGGTTTAATTTGTCGTCAACTCTGTTACTCCCAGTTCATCTCTGAGTTGACCAAAGTAGCCTTACTAACTCATGAATCCAGTTTTTCAAGTTCTAGACTCTAACCTAACACGTTTGTAGACTTTACATTCAATAACTAGCTTTTTCTGTCTTACCATTTAGGACATTACACACAGAAATTTACACACAGCAAATTCCCATTTTGGGATTCCGAACCATGGTCAATATAAGCATGAAAAAACATAAGCATGAATTCTTTTTTAACCAGTAATCAAATAATCAACAAAATTTGACTAACAATATTAGTAAAAATATATTATACATGCTTGAGTATTTTTTTTCTTTTGTCGATCAGAGTTGATGCAACAGATAAGTGACTGTAAAGCGTCTGTCTATTAAAAAATAGTGTTGCGAAATTACATCACTGTGCATAGCCAAACAATTCTAAACTAGATTTAAGTATACTGAAATTAAGAAGGAAAGATAGTGTCGTTGACGGTGGCTGCCGTTTTTTGAGCTCCCAACCAACTTTGCGGATTTACTGTTTCATTATTGTTACTAATGTGTAACTTTGCTGCATTTGCAAATGCGTTCTTAACAAATAACACACAGTCACTATTGGACATCTGAACTGCACTGGTATCGTGTTTTTCGTACAGAATTATATTAGCAAATTTACCGACGATGTTGTACCATGTACAACTACAAAATAATTTCCAAATCAAAAACCGTGGTTCAACAGTGGTATTCGTGCCGTGCTTAAGGCATGGACTGCAGCATTCAACTCCGGCAGCAAGGACAATTATAAGAAATCCCGGTATGACCTCAGAAAGGTAAGGAAAACTGCAAAAAGCCCATACAGGGTTAAAGTAGAATCTCTACCAGGGCTCCAATACCAGGAACGTGGAGTGGTCTGAGAACCATCACTGATTATAAAGTGCTTGCTTCTTTCCCAGAGGAACTGAACTGTTTCTATGCTCGCTTTGAGAACATCCCTGGCATGGACACTCAAATGGACCAGGACGGCTGCCCTTTCCCAATGACCATGTAAGATGTTTGCAAAGCCCTAAAAAGGATTAACACCCACAAGGCTCCTGGACCAGACAACATCTCAGGCCGTGTCCTCAAGGTCTGTACAGACCAACTCAACTGGCTGATGTCTTTACTGATATCTTCCGCCTATCGCTACGTCAGTCAGTGCTCCTCACCTGCTTCAAATGTCCATCATTGTTCCTGTGCCAAAAAAGCAATGAATGACTACCACCTTTCACTTTGTAACTTTTAACTGCCCTGTCGGGAGTAGGAAAACCAAGCATTTCATTGCCATAACTTGTTATTGCAAATGACAAATAAACTTTTTGAACCTTTTGAAATTTTGAAGAAAACAAGTTTTCGTAAATGATCCTTTCTGCAGAGCTGTGAAACGCTCTTCTGCTCCCATGTGTTAGACATCCTAGGCAATGAACCCATAACCTTTCCATTGTGTGGACAACATGCTTTTCTACTGGTCTCCTGCACCACCGTCCCTGCTAAGCAGTCGGTGTGAACGTGACGATTCCTAACTGGGACCAGGTGCTAATTGCTCTCGCATCTGAGTGTAAACCAAGCGCCTGTATGCCCCGGGCCACAAGATATGTGCGCTTTAAAAAAGATAGCGCCTCTTCATTCTGGCAAATAGAAAGGCTTTCCCATAAAGAATATTAGCTGTTCACCCCAAAACTTGTGTACACTACAAAACTAAATCAAGAATGTTAGATTTTGTAAATAACAAAAACTGAAATGATCCATGTCTCCTTCTGAAACACCACCAACTAAACAACAGTACCTGATTTATGGCATTTTAAGTAGCGGTTGGTATAAAACAGCATTAGATTAAATCCCAGAGACAGCAAAAAAACATGAAATTCTAGGGTGTTAGACAGCGATATGTTTGTTAAGTATATTGCAAAATTGACGAGACACCTGTAGTCTGGGATGGACCATAGACAATATAGACTCTGAACAGACATATTTTGGATATCCAAGGATAGTAACTCCATTATCGGACTCTATCATTTTATAATTCCATAAGACCCTATGGAATTTTAAATCTTGTTTTGGGTTCCACATGTAAACCGTAGAAATATCTGGGAGGATCAACAAGGTCAGGGACATAACATTATTTTTAGCACCCAGTCAGTCACGGACAGATGCATCCTGATTGCATCACATAGATAACATTCTAAAAAATGGTTAATCCTCTTTTTCTCCAGATTTTTCGCAGAATAAAGTTCCCAGACGTAATAATGCCACACATTTGGATTATCACCATCCATTGCTAAGGGCTGACATTCCTTTAAACATTGACGATGACCTCTAAATGGTATTTAAAACATGGAGACAATAGCTGCTTACACCCTTTTCCCCTGTATTCAGTTAACTCAAAGTATTTGGACATTGAAATACTTTATTTACTCAGTAATTCTGGGTTTAGGAGCAGACTCTTCAAAGTGGTCTGGAGAACCTGGGTGAATGGCAGTTGGTTGAGTCCTCTTTAAAAACGATGGCTCGGCCACTTCAGTGCATCTGTGAATGATTTTTTTAAGCCGTTTAATTTATTGCAAACCCGATCCTCTTACATTTATCCCCCCTTCTCTTTGCTTTTTCAGGTATGAAACTTTCATTTCCACTCCTTTCTATATTGTTCATACTTTTTCTCCTAGTTTGATATCTAAACATTTCAAGACCTCCCAGTCGCTCTCCCTCCATTGTTCTCCCTCCGCCAACCCAAGTTGCATTTGTCCTCTCAGCCTCTACATTGCCTGTCCTCCTATTCAGGTTTGACAACCCTGCAGCAGTCAGCCTGACTCCAACCAGGCAGCTGACCTTCAACTACCTGTTACCTGTAAATGCTTGGCTACTTCTCAACCCCTCTGAGCTGTGCTGTGACTGGACCATGGGGACCATCCCTCTTGTGGAGAGCCTGCTGGACCTAAGGAACCTAGCCACCCTGGCTTTCTACAGCCTCCTCGGCCTGCTGGCTTACCACAGCCTGCGTCACTCTCACTCTTCCGCCAAGACCGTCCTTATGGTGAGTCAGATGGTTTAGAAAGGCTTGGTAGTTTGCAAACACTGCTGAGTCTTTAGAGCAGGGGTGTCAAACCGGTTCCACGGAGGGCAGTGTGTCTGCAGGTTTTTGGTTTTTCCTATATATAAGTTCCCAGTTCAGACCTAGACAACCAGGTGAGGGTAGAAACTAACCAATGAGTGACCTAATTAATCAATCAAGTACAAGGTGAGAGCAAGGTTTGACACCCCTGCTTTAGAGGATCATAGCAAGTTTAAAGGACATGTCATATTGCTTTGTCCATTTTTCATTATTTTGGACTTGTGTTGACTTTGTCAATGACTGACGGGCATCATAGGTGATGACAGTACAGTGTTTCCACACATTTAAACTTAACTTGCCGGAGTCTGACAGTTAACTCTAGAATCGCCAAATGCCGGCGCCAATTGGTGTTTGGGTTTTAATTAAAATAACAAGGCCTTTTTGAAAGCTATACACTCCTCCTTCCACAACTTTTCCTAAATAGGCGTATTTTACATTGTTCCATTGTCGGAATTCTAAACTGACAAAGAGAAAATGATTTTGAGACAATTTCCCAGGTTTTTTTTACCCTATTTTCCGACTTAATCTGCCAACAGGCTCAAATCACCCCTTGAATGCCTGGTGTCAATGGATGAATGTGCGATACGTCCAGATGAATGACAGCTTAATTAGTCTATTGTTGAAACATAATACAAATGATATAGGCTACTTATCATGTGGGTTACTGTTTTTCAATAGGAGATTCAGCTTAATGTATTGACTAATTTATCAAATCTAAATTTAAAATCTAAATCTACATTCTTTTAGGAGGGAAAGAGAAGCTGAATCTCACACACATCCAATGTCTCTCTGAAATGTCTCTGCTTATTGTACTGAAGATTAATGTTCTACAAATGTAGAAGAGGATATCTCCTCTTTCTACTAACTCTTCTCGTTTTTTGATTACTTATTCATGTCAAATATAGAAACATTTCTTAAGCCACAACCTATGAGGTTAGAACTATGCATTGGTGTTGAAATCTATCTGATAGCCCCACTGCAACCCTGAGGAGAGAATTGCGAAGAAGCGCCATTCACTGCCTATTCATTTCGGACCTTGTCTTTTTCTAATAACTCCTCTTATTGATGTCACCTATACAAATATATGATATGCCAGTAAATCTATAGATACTAGAGCTATGCATTGGCACTGAAATCATTTCGGACCTAGTCTTTTTCTATGTATTCTTTTTTTGTCGTTATTTTTGGTGTCTTGTATTTTTCAAATTAATTAACCATTTAAAACAATTCTATAATTCATTATTTTTTAGACTTCTAGATAGTTTGATGACAACCTAGTAGATGAACTGATGCTCTGGCTGGATGGTGACGCTGCAGGGGAGAATGTCCATGCTAACAGGGACGATTCATATGCTAATGACGCCAAACGGCATTTGGCTCAGGCGGTTATAGGCGGTAAAAAATGCCTGGCGGTTCTAGTGTTAAAGAGGAATAATGACAAACATCTAAAATGTGTTTACGGAAGTAATGGATGTGGATTTCCCCCTCATCTATCTACATACACTGCCCTACAATGACAACTGTTACAAGTGTTTGCAAATGAAAACGACCACATTTACATACTGTAGGTATGACACTGGATATTGGGTTCAGGTGTGCCGTGTTTCTATTGATTATTCTACAACAAGGGTCCACAACGGTTTAATTAAATTGTTTGGGGATAATTTCGAAAATAGGCATCTAAAGGACCCTCAGACCATGAGACACAAGAAACCAGGATTTAAATTGCTGGGCTGAATGCCAAGCGTCACTTGCTGGCCTGAAAGCCAGGTGACGAAGGAACCAGGCTTCCTTCATCACCTGGCCAATATCCTCCCTATAGTGAAGCATAATGCTCTGAAGACATTTTTCATACTATGAAACTAGTCTTTAAAAACTAGGGTTAAAGGAAATATGAATGGAGAAAATTACAGAACATTGATGAAACCTCCAGAGCTCTCAGGATATCAGACTGGTCCGAAAGTTCATCATCCATCAGGAAGCACATAGGTAAGACGTTTACAGGAGTTGCCTCTGGACAAGTCGAAGAACGTCCTTGAGTGTTCCAGTCAAACAGCGCTCCTCGTACAATCTGAAATGGCCTTTGATGATCAGCAGACAAAAATGTGAAAAACTCAACAAACAAAAAAATAATGATACTGGTTTGCCAAGCTTGTAGCTTCAGACCCAAAAAGACCCAAGGCTGGAATCGCTGTCAAAGTTGCCTAAAAATGTTATATTATAATATTTTTGCATAAGAAATGTATTTAATACATTTTAAATTAAGGCAGTGATATTGCAAAATTTAGAAAATGTTTGATGGCCTGAATAATTTCCGATTGCCCTGTATATCTGCTAATATGGAATTCAGATGTTCTAGAAACCACACCACAGGAGTGGAATATTGTTCATTCAAATAAAATTACTTTGTGAATCATTTATTTGCTTGGGTAACTTATTGTTGAATTGGCTATATATCAAGTTAGTTAGGGAAGATTCATTCCTCATTTTACCAGTGTAACAGGCAATTTACTGTCATGCGTGCATTGATAGGCCTGAAGAATAACTATTCTTCAGGAAATCAGCTGTAAAGTAAACCTGCGCTACTAGGTTAAACTAGCAGGAAGACAGGATTGCCATTAATTAAAAAAAGAGCGTCAATGAGGAGCAACTATTTGGAGCATGAATAGTTCAAGTTCTTGCTTATAACCTAATTATGATAATAATTATAATAATTATAATTTCATCAGATGTTTGGGCAGGTTTTGGTTACTGGATCCTATTAATCCTACTAATCCAGAACATGCAAATCCGATAGGATTCAGGTCAGATTTTGGGATTTGTCAATCCCTGTACAGCGAACTACCCTAAACTTACAATTAACATTCCAGTTTTGTTGTGCACACGTCATGCTTTACCAACTGAGCTTCACAGGATCCTTCGTAGCAATGCATTTGATTAGCTTGGTCCTACAAATATTGGCTTTCTATTGGTAGACTAGAACTGGTGTCATAGAGGTTATACCCATGTCTGCTACAAAAGAATACATAGTCCTTCCAAAATCATTCTTCGGGACTAAATGGGGAAAGAAGTACAACTAGTTGTAGCACTGTTTTATAAGGCTTGTTTGTTTAAAGTATGCTTTATGTTGGCGGTAGCCTATAATAGGATTAATTGTGATGATATGGAGTCCATTTCCACTGTTGGTTTTGTATCAGTGTGTTTTCCAATGTATGTAACTACAGCCTTACCGCTCTTCATATTAAAAAGCACCCTCCAATGCCTTGTACACAGCTGTGGATTCCCACATGGATCCAATAAGCTCGACTCATTTTGCTTTGAGAGCGGATGGTGCCCTCTTGGAGTTGGATTTCACTCGCTGTGCCTCTGCTTTATATGTAACACTTGAGTGTTTTTAAAGATGTCGCCCTTCTTCTAAACAAGTAATTCTGTCCGACATGCCACTAGACTTCTGGGATGTTGTTGTTCCCTGTTTGTCACAACAGATAATATCTCTCCAAATCCTCAGCCTGTCTCAGCGCCACTTGTGTTCTGTGCTGAATGACCCCGTTTGTCAGATTTAGTGCTTTTGAAAGTTCAGCGTTGTGAATTCCTGCCCCCAATCCAACTGTATCCTCTGTCTGCGAATAGATGAAGAAGAAGAATGAACGGAGGAGGAGAGCGTTTTTATCTTGTGTAACAGTGTAACAGACCCATTACTCCTACATCCTCTAATATGACTCAACACCGGTTAGTGAACTTTCTCACCATGTGGCTTTTATCTTCCCTAGAAGACTCAGACCACCACAAGTCATAATAATGATGACAGTTTAAACAATACTAAAAATACAACAGTAAGTGGTTTAGTGACCTGGAATTTTCTTCACAATATGTTGTCCAAATGTATGGGGGTACAGTGGATATAAAATATCTAAACACCCTTGTTAACATGACAGGATTTTGTGATGTAAAGAAATTTGACCGAGATAAATCAGGTCAGAACTTTTTCCACCTTTAATGTGACCTATAAAGTGAACAATTCAATTGAAAAGCAAACTGAAATCTTTGAGGTGGTAAAAATAAACACTCATATTAACCTGGTAGCATAAGTGTGCACACCCTTAAACTAATACTTTGCGGAAGCGCCTTTTGATTTTATTACAGCACTCATTCTTTTTGGGCAGGAGTCTGTTAGCATTGCATATCTTGATGTGGCAATATTTGCCAACTCTTTTTTGCGAAAGCACTCCAAATCTGTCGGATTGCGAGGATATCTCCTATGCACAGCCCTCTTGAGATCACTCCAGATGTTTAATTGGATTCAGGTTTGGGCTCTGGCTGGGCCACACCAAAACGTTTATCATCTTTTGGTGAAGCCATGCCAGTGGATTTGGATGCATGCTTTGGGTCGTTGTCATGCTGAAAGGTGAACTTCGTCTTCATCTTCAGCTTTCTAACAGACACCTGAAGGTTTTGTGCCAAAATTGGCTGGTATTTGGAACTGTACCTAATTCCCTCCACCCTGACTAAAGCCCTGGTTCCAGCTGAAAGAAACAGCCCCAAAACATGATGCCGCCAACCCCATGCTTCACTGTGGGTATGGTGTTCTTTGAATGATGTGCAGTGTTGTTTTTGAGCCAAACATACCTTTTAAAGTTATCTCAACAAGTTCAACCTGGGTTTCATAAGACCATAACACATTTTCCCACGTGCGTTTTGGAGACTTTGTGTTTGTTTTTGCAAACTTCAACCGGGCTTGGAAGTTTTTCTGCCAACTGCGTACTGAAATACGTGAGGCTAAAGTAGAGATAATGTGGAGATAAAGTGCTTGGCCCAAGAAAAGGTTTGGTCTGGTAACTGTCCATGTCCCAATGTGACTGTAGTTGAGTGAGGGAATGTGACATTTACAAATGCATGACCAAAGGGCTGGGTCTTCTCTGCTAAACATATAGCAAACACCCTGCTGGTTTTATGTTGCCAATACAAAGGATGTTTTTTCTTTCCAGTGCTCCCTGATGGACGCTCTATTGTTCCTACCGGAGCGTTTTCGAACACCGCGGCTCATTCTTCCCTGCCGGTGTACGTGACCGCTCTTTCAATCTGTCTTGGGGGAATTGGTAGTGACGCTCCAGGTGGTGCGGCTTGTAAAAGCTGCTAACTGCCTCAGGCAGGTGTCTCCAACGAGTGCGTGAGGCCACCCCCTTTGAACCTTTGGAATCTCTGCCTCCTGTACTAAACCCCCCTGCTCATGGCTCTGGCTTCGGCTGAAAGTGTCTGTCATCTCCCACGTAATGCACACGCATGCTTCCAGACTCAGGGGTTCTAGCAGGGCCACCGGGGCTTGGTCTGTTTGGCACAGCAGTGGTTGGGCAATGGCAGATTGTTGCTGTGGCAAACTGGGCCCGGCCCGTCTCAGTTTGGGAGGTTTTCTTACTTAGAGCGGGAACACTCTGTGGTACCTTAGTCCATCCTTTGTTGACCAGGCTTTGCAGTCGTTAACCAATTTAAACTTCTTAAGTTTCAATTTAACAAGTTATTGCTTGTTAATCTTTCATTCTGTTTAACTTTATTAGTATGAACAATGTTAATTTATCTTTTGGGGAATATTTATTTTGCACAGTTGTTTTTGCCCAATATGTTTAGGTGGCTGTAGGACTTATTTGATTTGGCAATTATTACAAGTTATTTTAATGAATTCCATGCTAAAATCCCCCATAGTCTACTCATTTTAGACCAACATTAAACATTATTGCTTTGGCTGCATTAACACTGTTGCTGTGCTTTGTAAAGTGTCTTCCAAACAAAGCTATTTGAGTGTACCACCCAAGGCCAAAAGCCCCATTTATGGCTCTTTCCAATTTCATGTAGACACAGAATGTCTTTCCTGGTGATAGTGGAAAATTACTAGATGTCTGTTTTTGTTTGAAGCTAAGCTGTAATATTTCACAACATTTGAGGTGGCATGATAATTTAGAACATCTGATATTTGTAGCATTGTGAAACTGTATCAGAACTCTTAATATAGAATTGTTACTAATATAGAAGAGTTATCCCTTATGTGAATTGTGGAGCGCCCTCAAAGCGTCCAACTTGAACAGGCTATTGTCTCTACCACTTAAGCTAGGGGAACATCTCACTTCCTCCCAGGTAGCAATTATTTAACTGATTGTCAGTTTTTCCATTCTTGTTGTTTTGCCATATGCAAATAATTACCAAGATTGTTAACTAATAAAAATGTTTTGATTCCAAAAGGGAGGGGGGACATGAGGTGAAATGGGGTGAGAAGAAAAGGAGCCACATAAACAAACATATTTATTGGTCTACTTAATTACTTCTATACTGGCATCCAGTTGTACTTTGCAGTGGTGAGAGTAATATGATATTGTTGTTCCACCCCAGGAGGATGAGGAGTTCGCCTTATGCTGTGCTGTGTTAAACTCATTTAAGGCTACCGCCTTACATATTTTGCACTCTGGCTGCTTCAAACCTTTTCATCCACGTTGTTCTTGGCCCCTTGGATATCTCTGAGCAAGTGAAAGAGAGCAAAAAAAAAATAAACACCGTATTTTAAATAAAACCTTGTGTTGGTTTGCACCTCGGCCTGGCCTGTCTCTTGTTTTAGGCGTCTGCAGGTCCATAAAACACGCCCTCCCCGCCTGTCGGCCTCTGGTCCTCAGATGCGTTTGCCAAGAGCAATCATGCTGTTTTTTGTACATATCAAATTGAGGTTAACACTCAGGAAGGGGGATCACTGGGTTATTTACGACAAGGACCACATATAGTGGACAGTGAGTGTTTGATTTATTTTGATAGCAGATTTGTGTCCTCAGTTTTTTCTGCTAGGTTTAAGGCTTTGTGATAGTATGAGTGAGTATGGAAATTCACTGACACAATGACGTATCCCAGGCATGGGCAGCTGGCGGCCCCCAACCACCTTTTTGTGGCCCTCAGATGACTTTAGTAAACAGTATATGGATAAATACACAAAAAAACGATTGAAAAAGAAATATGTTTGACCTTAAATTTGTTGAAAAGTTAGTATTTGAACCAAAGTCTATTCTGGAAACAAAATATGACATAGACCTGAAATAATTGTTTGTATGTTTCCACAACAACAGTAATTTCAGGGTCTATGAAAGCTGTTGTGATGTCTTTCTCAGTGTAGCTGAGAGTGTGCAGATGTTTGAACCATAAAACACTTGATGAGACCTATTACAGAAGTCTCTGTACAAGTCAAAATATCAAAGTAGTGAAAACATCCAAAAACCCACGGAGTTCAAAGGGTTCACACGTTTAATAACACTGCAGTGAACATGCTGAATCCCAGGAGAGACGAGCAGAGCGGGAAAACGGCACATTGGTCAGTATGTTAAAATTGCCCAGATATACGTGAACTAGCATCAGGCCCAGTATACTTTTAATGTATTTGTTAATCTGTGGCCCCCTGGTGACTGCGGCCCCCTGATGTTCTTTCAAGTTAATCCGCGGCCCCCTGATGAACATTACATATATTCTGTCTGCCCCATCACCATCCAGGTTGCCCAACCCTGACTTATCCGGTGTCACAACGCAAGACCTATTCTAAAGAGGTTGGTTGCCTGGGGAGCACCTTCGAGTGGTCCTGACTATCAGTTGTGTGCCTAACTGGCAATTGCATTCTCTGGCTGAGGCTACATGCTAGTGGTAAATGAGGCTGTCCCCTCTACCGTCTCATTTGGCTGTGTCTGAAGCTGTAGCCCATTGAAACCTTTGATCATCTACAGTTTGTTGCAGTCTTATGCTAATTTAGGCCTGTTCCTTTCTAAACTCATTAGTAGTCATAGCTCAATCACACCTGAGTCCTACTGGACACTAAGCACCTAGGGAATAGTTGAAGAATGTGTGCAAGAAGCTCTCATGCATGAAAATGTTGGAGACCCGCGGGCCAGGCTTTGTTTACTGTTTTTGAGCATATGTAAAACCTTGCTAGATTCACTCCCAATCCATAGTGTCAACAATAATTTGTGTATCTTTCAGCTTTCCTTAACTTCTCTCTGCTATTTTAGAGCTTCCATCACCCAGCCCCCCATCAAGATCCGTTAACACTAGGCCACTATGGCTATCATCTTTGCAGAAGATGTCTTTAATCATAGCTAAGAAAGACATGCATGCCTGGGCAAATTCAACTGTCGATTGCTTAGAATAAATCGCTCAGTTTAAGAACCCTATTGAGGAAACAGGTTCGTAGTTTGGGCCCTGGAGGGCATTAATTAACAAACACCGGTGCGAGGGGTGAAGAACCTGTTAGTGCTTTGTCAACAGCTAATGATACAAGCACTTTATTAAATAAATGTGATTTATTGATTGAAGAAAGCACTTTATTAAATAAATGTGATTTATTGATTGAAGAAAGATCTAAAAAAAAAAACAATGACTTAATTGCAAAGCCGCTGGGGAAGGTGAGGTGGCGTTGTCCCGGACGTAATCACTGTAGCAGTTCCCAAGTTAGCCGTAGTGTTGACGACCTCAAAACTCTTCTCTCGTGAAGGTTCCCGTGTCGCAACGTGCAGTGAAATCCACTCCGCCCACCAGTTCTGCAGCTCAGGGGTCCTTTCCCCTGACCAGGTGCCACCCCCCCGGTCAACTGAGCTGGGTTCAGAGGGCCCTGTTTTGCAGCTCTGTGGTTCTCACCGTGTGACGCTGATGCAGGAGAGTTCACGTCATTGTGCCGTGCCACGAAATTAATTATCCAGACACTCTTCTCTGGAACTAGTACAATAAAGGAGAATAATGGGTGTACTCATGCCTTCGTCATGGTAGCGCCATCAAACCCCACCTACCTGTTGAACTACACCCAACACGGCCATATCCCTACATGTAGACGGATTCATATACCATCTGGATGGAACAGTTTATTTTAAAATGTGCACATCAACCCTAAATCAGTGTATAGGCTACAGCTGGGTAAATCTGATTGATTTGGATGATCTGAAATCCATTCTTAATATTTAGAAATCGATATGCATCTTCTCTTTGTAGGTGTTAAATGAGTGGGAGGTTAGAGAGAAACGGCTATCCTGTCAGACATTGTTGTTAATTTGATGCGCATTGTGATGTTAATGGACCTGCTACCGTGTTGGCTGTTTCCCACAATACAGCCCCACAGTATGCCCTCAAATCTCCTGCGATCGCGTGCGTGCTTGCTTGGTTGGTTGGGTGATAGGCAGTGCAACCTTTTACCCACGCCACTACAGCCAGCCACCTGCTTAAACAAGTGGAAGTTGCTAAACCTGCCTTCACACAGGATGCTGATTGACATGATGACCCAGTGGCATGGTGATCCTAATTAGGTTCCTGGAGCACTAGCTAGCAATCTCTGCATCTCCGCTGTCACCTGTGATCTGCAATTTGCACATAATTTGTTATTTTTCAACTACTTTTTACTGACTCCAGAATGATGAGTCCTTTAGTGACTTGTTCAACTGAATTGTTCAGTCAAATGGTTTGCTGCTTTCTACATCATGATTGGTTTAATTAATAGATTCCAGCTGAGTGCTCCGACCAAATCTGTTTACGTTCACAGAGAAGCATTTATCAAGCCAGGCAGGATTATAAATATGTGTTTGTAACTGATAATTGAATTCAGGTTGCAATAATGAATGCAGATAATTAATTATTGGTTGTGAAGTAACACACACACACACACACACCCACACACCCACACACACACACACACACACACACACACATTTCTATGAAAACATACCTGGAGGTGTTGTTTGAAAGACTTACAAGCTCTTGAATTATTTTGTCCATTTGAACAACTGTTTCGTTCATTCGAATGTCTGGCAACAGAAGTCTTACATGCAATAAGAGTTCCTTTAATTTATTCCTAATATATTGCACTTTTCTGGAATGCTTTGCCCTATTTTGAAGTCAGAGCGTTTGCTAATTTGCCAGTATTTCAAGGTTGTTTATAAATTAAATGCTTTTTAGTTAGGATTATTCATACTTTGTAAAAAAAATTGAATATTTATATTTGTTATTCATATTTGTTAAATACAATGTGTTCAATGTAATGTTTTTGTCCTGGTCATCAATGTTCAATATTAATCTTTTGTGATCTACCTTGTTTTGTGCCTGTTACCTGTGCAGAGCCTAGCCATTTTTCCTCAGATAATTTTATAAGCAATGTTGATATTGTAATAATCAGTATATCCAAATTAAATTGAACCGGAATGAAACCAGGGCCTTGTGAATCATGAATGCCGATACCCAGACTTTACATAGGACACTCTTCCCATCATATGCTCACCATTTTGTGTATCGTACATGAATGCATGTTGATTTCTTTTCTTCTACCTGTACAAACTGTCTACCGCTACCAGCACATTTGACCTCCTGGCGAAATTCTGTATGAATGTATTTAATGGTACCTAACATGACTGTGTTCTCCTTCCTCTGCAGGCCCTGTCTTTGATGGTGCTTCCATTCATCCCGGCCTCCAACCTTTTCTTCCCTGTGGGCTTCGTGGTGGCAGAACGAGTACTCTATGTGCCCAGCATGGGATTCTGTGTCCTTGTGGCCCATGGCTTCAGAACCGTCTCCAACAGAGGGTGAGTAGCACAACAGTTGCCCTGCACCCAAATTTGGATCAGCTGGCTTTCCTCCAAAATATATTACCAAAAGCCAAAAACCATACAGATCTGGAAACGTTGGGATTCAATGTACCCATGTAATATAAAATCCCATTGGGTGTAATGGGACAGTGCATGTTTCTTAGGTGTAAAGTAAGCCCTTTAAAATAAGCTCTTTAACAATGGACCACTCCAACACAGATAATTAACCCAGAGCTCTGTTTTGGGCTGATGAAAGCTGTGCTAGTTTCACGTTTGTGGGGGATTTCAGCCTTTCATTGGTGATGACCTGTGTTTATATCTGTGCTGAGAAATATTTAAGATGAACACTTTAAAACAATCGAAAGCACTCATTTCAGACATGCTGATTTTAGCGGTAAAGCTGTTTTAGTGGCCTGAATTCTGACAATGGGAAAGCAGCTCCACCAGCCATGACACACATTTGCCCATATGTGCAAAAGTAATTATAAACTAATTTTCTCCTCCACTTTTTAACCCAGACACAACCTTCACTTCTATCAATGACAGAAGTTGGTTTTATCTCCTGCCCACTGCAATGGGTTTGGCCCAAGTTCATTTCTGTCCTTTTACAAGATATTAAATCCTTTGTGGAAACCAGTGAACGTCGGGTCTTTCCATGTTCAAAACCCGACGTCACGTCACAGTCTAGTTCAAAACCCAAGCACTCCACAGGCTGGTTCAACAGCCGCCACTTCTTTTCATCCTAGGGATTCAATGATAAAGTATCATTACATTTTACATGTATTTGTATTTTTTGTAGAAAGAAAACAGCTCAAAAACTAGCACAGATTGTTTTTCACAGAATTAATTGAATTGTAAGCAAAGTCAATCAAATGATTCCCCATCTTGATTTTATGGGCCATGGCATGCACGCAATGTGAGTGTGTGAATCTGTTCTTTGAAGATGCTTCTAGTATGTTTTATGTAAATGTGAGGATTGTCTCAATATGTTTTAAAACATCTGAGAGCTGTCGGTCATCTGAGTCACTTAGTCTTTGGGTTGGTTCTTTGTCCAGCACTAGAAATATCCTAAGTAGTCTCGGTTGTTTTAGTTGTGCTCTCAAGTCTCGTGATCTTGGAAATACATTTTATGTTTGGAAGGCAAATTATTATTGACATCCGATTCTACTCTATTAAGTGATGGGAATGATTCCCTTCCATAAAGGACCTGCTGCTGTTTTTAGTGTGTTTGGTGCAGACAACTATAAATTAGACAACTAAATTAACTCACAGTAACCTCAAACCTTTGCAAATACTTCTATATGTGCCTTATTTTTTTGAGGACTTGCAGAAGTGTTTCCCCTTGATTTTTATTTTCAGCCGTGGGGAGATCCAAACTGCAAGGAAGGGGTTCTACACAGTGATTCTGTTCAGTTTCCGTGGTGCCCCGCCATGGCAAAATCTTTAATCAAAAGGGTTGTTATATAAATGACAGGGTACCACCTCTTTCTTACGGGTATTTAGCTTATTGTGCTCTTTCCTGCATGCAATTCGAGAAACACAGATTGCCTTGTAATAGTAATCCGAGCCACCAGGTGAGCTGTACGAGAAGCACACGAACCCCTAGTTCTCCCTATTTCAGCGTTGGTAAACCTAGAGAAGCAATGTCACCAGAGGAACGCACAGTAAATACCAGTTGTTTGTTTGCTTTACTTGGTTAATTAGCTTACTTTTCCATTAATACTCACATTATTCCATACTTGTTGAGATGCTGCCACAATTGTATCCCCAGTCAACGTTTTGCTGACCGCCCGTACTGTTTTGCCCTGCTAGCTAGTTGTTCATCCAAACTGAAGTCCGGCGTCAATGGATTTGTTTTCAATGTGATTTTTCTTAAATAGGGTTTGTTGAATCATTTTAATCAATTTCAGCATGGGAGAAAGCGGGAAAAAGGACAATAATATCAGGTAACTTCAGCTAGTCTGATGAAAATCTGGATTAAATTATTTACTTGAGCCTAAACAATCTTATTAATTTAGAGAATTTTTAGTACCATCTTTGAAAGGTTATGCTATGTGTTTCTTTTAATAAGAAGTGTATGCATTACTTCAGTAGGAAGGGAAGAGTCAAGAGTCTTGAAAGTAAGATACAATAGTCCAGAGGAGAAAGCCAGAAGGTGACATGGAAGAGCAGAAAGGAGGCCAGAGTGCAACAGAAGAGAGCAGAGAGGAGTGGACAAAAGAGAGGAAAAACATATGGAGAGAATGGAAGAGGAATTGGGAGAGGAAGAAAGTAAATAAGAGATGGAGAGGAGGGAATAGGAAAATAAGAGAATAGATGGAGGAGGGCATAGGAAGAAATGTGAATGGAAGAAAGGAAAACGCTGGAGCGAAAGCAGGAGGACATCTAGCTACCTGCATGTGCCTCTCCCTCAACTGCATCAATTAGTTGAAATATAGGAAATATTTTTCCAAAATACCTAGACGAATTAAGTGTCCCCCCTGCTCTACAACATTCTCCCACAGCAAGAACATTATCCAGGGGAAACACTGGTTCTACGGTTTGAATATTATTACTAAAATGACAATGTTCAGTATGATATTTCACACTGACATTTTTTAAAGTTCATTGAAATTATATTTTTCCCAACATAAGCTACTACCTTTGACAACTGCAGTTTTAATTTGAAAATACTTACTTGGTATTTTTCCCAACACATTATAAGCCTCAGTGATTATCTTATCATTTGGCTACACAATTGTTCTTAATTTAAATGCAACAATCACAGTTTATTCAGACTTTTTGTGAACATTTCTGTCAGACTCAAGTAAGGAATGAGTTAATAACTTATTATTAGAAATGTCAGCACCACACCTGCTACAAAGAACGTGTGATGGTGAACTGTACGTCGCTTGATAAAAAAAGGATTACTTTCATTAATAAAAATTTATTTCTGTGGTGCGAGGTTACAATATCTCAGAAAGAAACACTGTGTAGCACTTAAAGATATGCCCAATCTGTTTTGAAGAACTTAACAACTAAAATGATTGACAATTATTCAGCTACTGTTGCTACTAGCTAGCCAGTAGTAACTACTATCTTGAACAACCAACCTAACTAAATATTTAAGGGGAGTACATTCTGCATATTCTCCAGCCTAAACCAAACTGACATCAAAAGCGCTATACATAATTCATGTTTGTAGCTTATTTCTTGCTCTTTCTATTGACCAGACATTTGAAGATCTCCTGGCTGATGATCGGAGTTCTCCTCGCCACACACGCAGTCAAGACCTTCAACAGAAACTGGGACTGGGAATCTGAATACACGCTGTTTACATCTGCCCTAAAAGTATGTTGTCTTGATCACCTCTTTCTTTGCCTCACTTTCAATACACTCTGCCCAATTGCTTTCCTTGTTTGTTATTGTTCCCTAAGTAACATTTAAACCACATACGTATCTTTTTTAGCTATAATCACTTGGAAGTGTATTTCTGCTGCAGACATACGAATCATTTGTACATCTGACTAGAATCAT
This sequence comes from Esox niger, assembly GCA_016801105.1. NCBI lineage: Eukaryota > Metazoa > Chordata > Actinopteri > Esociformes > Esocidae > Esox > Esox niger. The sequence continues at coordinate 67,412 of JACXGJ010000587.1, forward strand.
CAACCTTTTCAATACAATATACTGTACATTACCAATCAAAAGTTTAGGGTCATCTAGAAACTTTGTATTCAAAACATAAGCAATTTTTTTTGTCCTTTATAATAACATCCGATTCATCATAAATACACTGTAGACATTGTCAATGTTGTAAATGACTTTATTGTAGCTGGACACTGCTTTTTTTTAATGGAATATCTGCACAGGCATACAGAGGACCCCTATCATCAAACATCATTTCAGTGTTCCGATGGCACGTAGTGTTTGCTAATCCAAGTTTATCATTTTAAAAGGTAAATCGATCATTACAAAACCCATTTTACAATCATGTTGGCACAGCTGAAAACTGTTGTGTAGATTAAAGAAGCAGTACTTCTTGAACTGGCCTTAAACTTGTTGGGTATCTGGAGCCTCCTATGTAGACCTCGGACAAAACACTGCAATCCATGGATTAACTTCCAGCAGGACATTGCAAACTGCTGCGTGCTGGCACTTTCCGGCCTCTATGATGAATCAATCAGCCATTACCCCAGATGTTTTTTCCATATACTGGCAGGACAGAACCTACGCCACTTCTACCCTCTTCGGGAATTCACATAGCTGTTTACATCAATAAACGTCTGTGCACTTGAGGACCTATATGTAGTAATTAATGGACTAAAGAACACTCCGCCTGAGGCAGCTTTAATTGTTTTTGGCAACTTCAATAGGGATAATATAAGGAAAGTTTTGCCAAAATTCCACCAGCCCATTAAGTTTGGTGATCAGTCTCTTGACCACTGTTATTCACAAAAATGAAGCTGCTACAAACCCCTCTCCTGTGCTGCTTTTGGTAAGGCGCATCACGCCTCTATTCTTCTCTTAATTTACCGACATCATCTAAAACAGGAAGAACCGTTATTTTGGGCTGTTCAACGCTGAAGTGAAAAATCCATTACCACTCCGGACCGGCAGATGTTCTGTGCTGCAGATGATGGAGACATTGATAAACACAGACTGTCTCCGCATATATCTCCAAGTGCATCAAGTGATGTCATCCCAGGGGTCAAATACTTCCAACAATACATTATATTGCTTTTCTTTAATATTTTACTCAGCAATGTTATTTTGGAGCTGGAGGCAGGGGTACTATCGCACCACACACACATCCCTTCTTTTGCATGCCTAACTCGATATGAGAAGTGCTCACCGAGACAATGAAATAACAGAGCCAATCACATAACCAAATCAAAAGGATTGTTTTTGATTTGGTTATGTGACCGTAATTGTTATTTATCTTATTGCAAGTCAAATCGGTATCGCAGTGTCTAGCAGAAAAAAATCGCACTGTGATTATTTTCTTTTGTCCATATCGTGCAGCTCTAGTCTGGGGGTGCTTTGGTGGTGGTAAAGTTGATGTTTTGTTCAGGGTTACTGGGGTCTTGAAGAAAGCTGTCACTCCATTTTGCAACACCATGCCATTCCCTATGGAGGTATGATTTGGTGCTGGATTGCAACCAATTTCCTCCTACAACAGGACAATGACCCAAAGCCCAGCTCCAAACTATGCAACAATTATTTTGGGAACATGCAGTCAGCTGGTATTCTATCTTTTTTTTCAATCAATCAAATGTATTTTATGAAGCCCTTTTTACATCAGCAGTTGTCACAAAGTGCTTTTACAAAAGACCCAGCCTTAAACTACAAGGAGCTTAGTGGTTGCTGAAAACTTCAGGTATTCTCTTGATCTGCAACACAACCAGGAGGACTTTGGATAGGGACAGCAAGGAGTCAAGCCTGGTACTCCGCCAGTGTGGGTCAAGACCTCATGTCCTCCTAAGTTTAAAACAACAGAAGACCGGGAACATTAATACCCTACTCCCCCAACACAATAATATAGCAGTGTAAGACCTTGGGGCTGAGAGACTGTGATCCTGTGACACTGTGGCCCAATCCAGGGCAGGCTCCAGACAGGGCCCAACAGGCAGGAAATCAATCCACCTACATTAACAAGCATCAACCAAAAGGACACCCACCAACCGCAATCATCCTGAATAAGGGCCGAGCATTGCCATCAGACAAAACAGCCCAAGTGCACAACAGAGACAACAACAAGCCAGTGACTCCGCCCCCGAATGGCATTGGAGGGAGGGCATCCCAGTGGCGATGAGAGCCCACCTGGCAAGACAGCAAGGATGGACAGTATCAGGCCTTTCTGGTTACCTTCACGCCCCTGGGCCAGACTACACTTAATCATAGACCAGGCTGAAGAGATGAGTCTTTAGTAGACACTTGAAGGTTTGCAGAGAGTTTGCATTTCTAACTTTAATTATTTTAGGTACAATTAAAAGGCCTGCATCTTGCGATCAAAGGTTACATGCAGGTATGTATAGCTGGATCTTTTCAGCGAGATAAGTAGGAGCAAGTCCATGTATTGATTTATAGGTTAACAATAAAAACTTAATCAGCCCTAACCCTAACAGGCAGCCTGTGTAAAGAGGCTAGTCTTGGAGTAATGTGTTCATATTTTATTCTAGTTAGGATTCTTGCAGCTCTGTGCAGCACTAATTTAAGTTCTTTTCATCAGGGTAACCGGAAAAAAGAGCATTGCACTAATCTACTCTTGAAGTAACAAAAGCATGTATTTGTTTTTTGTATCCGTTTTTGATCGAAAGTTTCTGATTTTTGCAATGTTTCAAAGATGAAAATAAGCAACTCTTGAGATATATTTTATATGTTCATCAAAGGATAGGTCAGGGTCAAGGGTAACGCCAAGATTTCTTACCGGTTTTTGGGATATGACCATGAAGCCGTAAAGGTTCACAATGAGATCTGCCAACAAAACTCTTTGTTTCTTGGGTCCTAAAAAGAGCATTTCTGTTTTTCTTGAATTTAAAGCAAGAAATTCTCTGTCATATACTTCCTAATATCTGAAGCATATGCTTCCAAAGTAGCTCATTTGGGGGTTTCTCCATGCTTCATCTAAATATATTACTGTGTGTCATCAGCAGAGCAGTGAAAATTGACATTGTGACTCCGGATTACATCTCCAAGAGGCAGCATATATAGTGAGAACAATAAAGGGCCCAGAACCGAGCCTTGAGGATCACCAAAATCTACTTTTGATTTGTCAGAGGATATACCTTCCACACATATGATATCTTAATGATAAATAAGATTTAAAGCAGTCTAAAACATTCCCATATAGCCCAATATGGGGTTTCCAGTCTCTCTAAGAGAAGGGTGTGATCTATAGTGTCACACCCTTATTTTAGAGAGACTGGATAAGCAGCACTAAGATCAAGAAGCAACAGGACGGATGCAGAACCTTTGTCTGAGGCAATTAGAAGGTCATTTGTTACCTTCACGAGTGCAGTCTCAGTACTATGATGGGGTCTGAAACCGGACTGGAGCATTTCAGAAATGTTATTTGTCTTCAGGAAGGCATTCAGTTGCTGGGAAACACATTTTTCTATCATTTTTGAGAGGAATGGTTGATTCAATATATTTTTTAGAAGGGGCTTAATTTCCGCTATATTTTTGTGAGTTTGGTACACATCCAAAGGAAAGGGAGCAATTTATTATGTTCAGCATTGGCTGACCTAGCACTGAAAATAGTTCCTTAAGTAATATTTTTGAATCTGGTCTAGTTGACAATTTGTTGGTTTAGAACTCATCACAAATTTTGTGAATGTGTCGAGCGATACGGGATCATAAAGTTCCAGTGTCCCCATTGACACCTGGTCAGGGAGGTTCAGGATATTCTCAGGACAACTGAGATTTTGGGGACTATAATTATTTAAGGAGGAGTCAGTTCTATGTTTTCTAATGGTGATGATCTTTTCATCAAAGTTGTTCATGTATTCATTACAGATAAAGTGAAGACCCACTTCACTTGTTGGGCTTTTTGTTAACTTTGCAACTGTATCAAAGAGAAATGTTGGATTGTTTTTGTTCACCGCAATCAGGTTGGAGAAATACGCTGATCGAGCAGATGTGAGTTATTTTCAGTATTTTAGTGTGCTGTCTATCCAGTCTGAATACTTTCACTCCAATTTTCTGGAGGATTGCTTGAGTGCTGTAGTAATATCTGCGTATCAGGGAGCAAGTTTCTTGTTGCGTATTTGTTTAGTTTTTAGTGGGGCAACCGTATCTAAAGTATTTCGCAGTGTTGACTTTAGATCCTTGATTTGATCGTTGGCAGATTTATTAACTTTGTCTGATGAGCAAGCTTGGAAGAATATCAACAAATCTATTTGTCGTCTGAGAATTTATAGTGCGGCTTTTGAAACACATTGTTTGCGGAGCAAATGGATTCCTTGTTTTAATGGTAAATTTAATATTCCAGGATTTTGGGGGGAAATTATTAGATCAACAATAGCTATTTCTTGTGACAGGACTAAATCTAAGATATGATTGTGGCTGTGCGTTGGACCTGAGCCGTGTTGGATAAACCCCATTGAGTCAATTATGGCTTCAAAGGCTTTTTGAAGAGGGTTGTTTGACTTTTCCATATAAATATTGAAATTGACAAAAATTAGAATACCATCTGCAGTGACTACAAGGTTAGACAAGAATTCTGGAATCTCGTTGAGGAACATTGTATATGGCCAGGGCGGCCTGTAAATAGAAGCTATGGAAAACTTTTCCGCCTGGTTAACTTTCATGAGTAAAACTTCAGAAGAATGAGAATCAGTGATGTGTTTAAGACCAAATGTATATTTATAGATATTAGCAAATTCCCCTCCTTTAGGGATGCACAGGGGATCTGATCACTAGTATAGCCAGGAGGAGAGGCCAAATTTAGGGCAGTAAATTCATCAGGCTTTAGCCATGTTTCACACAAGCCAATAACATCCAGTTTGTTCAGAGATTAATTCATTTACTGTAATTGCCTTTGGAGCAAGGTATCTAACATTTAGGAGTCCCATTTTGAGACGTGAGGTAATACAGTACATTTTATTTGGGACCAAGGTGGAGGAAGGTTTGATCTTAATATGGTAGCTATTGTTAGTCAATGGTCCTAAATAAAAGAAGAGCACCACTCCAGCTAGGATGAAGTCCGTCGCTCTTCAGCAGGTCAGGCCTGACGCTATTTCTGGGCAAGTCCCAAAAAGAGAGGCAGTTATCCACAAACTCTACCTCCTGTGACGGGCAGAACTCTGTATTCAGCCAGCGATTGAGTTGCGCAAGTCTGCTGTAGAGCTCGTCACTACCCTTATCTATAATGGAGAGGCTAGCACAGTCAACTTTATTGAGCTGTTATGGGAGCAGCTTGGCTGTTTGGTATGACAAAAATGCCCATCAAGCCAATCCAACTTGTGGGATGTGCTTCAGGTAGCATGAGGTGAAATCTTTTAAAATTACCTCAACAAATTTACAGCTAGAGTTCCAAAGATCTGCAAGGCTCTTATTGCTGTAAATGGAGGATTCTTGAATGAAAGCAGTTTGAAGCACACAATTATTATTTAAATTAAAAATTATTATTTCTAACTTTGTCAATGACAATTTTTCCTTTCCTAACTCATTTCATGTATGTTTTCATGGAAAACGAGGACATTTCTAAGTAACCCGAAATATTTGAATGGTTGTAGTTAGAAGTGCATATTATTTTTTAACCATGCTGCAAAAAACAGACCTAGCGCTTGTACTTCTAATGTGTTGTTTCCTCTCAGGTCAACAAGAACAATGCCAAGCTATGGAATAATGTTGGCCATGCTCTGGAAAATCAAAACGATTATAAAAAAGCTCTGCGGTATTTCCTTCAGGCAACACGAGTCCAACCAGGTAAGACAGATTTATTAATCCTTCCTTCATGTGCCTAGTGAATGGGCTTCACTGCTATTGTAGAAGGTATAGAATAACAGTGTATAATGATTTTAAGTCTGGTTGTCTTGATCATGGAAAATGTTTCTTTTCAAAATGTCTTTCATTTGAGGAGCCCCTCTACAAACTGTCTGTTTTCCATTGTCTCAAAGTCAAGGCAAATGGCTTCTACAGCTACAGACAGTGCATGTTGATGTTTGAGAATAATTATTTAGTGCTTTTCTTGAATATGTTGTCTTGGCTCTAAGATTAGGGTGTTGTCCCAAAAGGCACCCTATTCCTCCTTATGTAGTGCAAAGGGCTCTGATTTAAAGTAGTGCACTTTATTATATTATACTATGGTGCTATTTGGGACCGATACAAGAAATGTACAGGAAAGCCATTGAAATAAATCCATGTCTCCCAGATGTTATTGCTGGCTCAGGAGAGATGTTCCTGAATTCTCTGGTCAGTTAGAGTGTGGAGAGAAGTGTTGGTGTATCTACACAAGATAAACACAATGCTTTAATGTTCACAGGGAAATGTTCAAATTGATTGGCGAAGTATTTAAAGGGAGAAGTGGTATCCGCCTGGACTGACTCTCAATCGATCAAACGGATTGTAAAACATTCAGGCAAATCAGTGCTTATTCAATGTGTAGGCCTATGTAAAGGAATGCCAGGAATTTATTCTACACCAAGATGGTTTGTTGTGTCATGGAGCAGGAAATAAGTACGTGGTTGATAGTTTAATATCACAAAGTTTCTCCTCTCAAGAGGGTTTTCCAAACATTGGCACTGTAAACAAGCCAATGAGTAATTACTGCCTTGCTAATCTTTTAGCAACAGTCTACAAGTCATAACTTTACTTCAGTTCAATGGGTCATAAAAGGCGCTTGTTTTCTTTTTGTTTTCTTGTCTTTTGGGTTTTGTACATTGAACCTCCTTGCTTGCCGTAGGATCTTCAGATAATATTTACCCGGCAAGCTCCGTTACATATGAACCACTGGAGGAAACCCGTAGCATCCATCTCAGTGGTTTAAATTAAATTACCCCTTGTGCTTTCCAGTCTGATCTTGACGGCTGATCATAGTCATACTTTCATATAGGCTGGCTGTATTAATTAACATACACTACCATTGATATCCAAATGTTTAAAAAGTTACTTTTTAGGGGGCTTACGAACGGAGACAAATTCCTTCATAGTGACTGATCAGCTACTGAAGGAAGTGTGTGTGTGTCTCTTTGTTTGGGCTTGGATGAAGATCTGAACAAAAATGTGCAATATTAGAGCATCAGAACGGGTTGCCGATACTCAAGCACTGTATAATCTGCCTGTTAAATCCCAAACCCCACTGCCAACCGCATACAGACTAAACCCCACTGCCAACCGCATACAGACTAAACCCCACTGCCAACCGCATACAGACTAAACCCCACTGCCAACCGCATACAGAGTAAAGCTAGAATGTCTGGTCTCTTACCATATTATAATGTATCAGCTTTCCCATGTGGCTTCATTATAGCTTTATAGCTTTCCCATGTGGCTTCATCTTCTCCCTGCAGATGACATTGGAGCCCATATGAATGTGGGAAGGACATACAAGAATCTGAACATGTCCAAGGAAGCTGAGGACGCCTATCTGGTTGCCAAATCTCTCATGCCACAGGTATGTGACCAGGCTGACCCAGGTGTGTTCAAAAGGACCCAGGTTGTGTTTGTTTATCCCACGGTGTCGCCATCTTTTCAAGGTCATGACAACATGAGGACGAGTCGGTGCCTGAAAGGGAAAAGCAGCGAGTGAGAAGAACAGAGCTCTCATTGAGTCATGGCCAGGCTTTTAGGCAACATCCCTGTTACGTTCTGTTTGCTGTTAGTTGTCAGCAGCCTTCTGTTTAATTCCGTGTTTTATTGATGTTTCGTTTATTTATTACAATGAAGTCCTGGTAAATGTTTTAATCTACTTGATAGATCATTGATCATCCGGCTTTTAGAGGGTATAAGAGATACTTTAGCAATTATACCCTTTTAGAGGGTATAACAGATACTTTAGCCTTGACACACAATGGGTGTGTCAAGGCTTTCCTTCTTAACAGTCAGTGAGTACGTACTCTATGGTACCCAGATAATATGGTTGTGGTTTGTTTAGTAGGGCTGGGCGATATCTGGATTCACATGTTGTCCCAACTACCTGTTGGAACATTGTCAATAGAAAATGTGATCTGTTATTTTTTTTATCAACCAAAGGCACGTATGCGCTTATTAACAAGTCTTCAGACAGTGTATATGTATTTCAGATATGTATCAGAATTATTGGTACCTTTAGTAGATAAGAAAAGGCTGGTGTAAAAGTACATTGTTATTGTCAACAGTTTTTTTACACAGAAAAGGTCATATGAATCGAACCTTTAATTGACCGAATTACCTCAATGGTAATATGAATCACAACTGGCGTCATATTTGACTTCATTGTCCCAACACTATGAGACACTGACCACTGACAACCATTCAGCGTGGCTGGTGAAATAAGTAACATTCCACCTCCAAAGCAAAAATCAACCCTCCAATGTACTTACTGTGGATCCCACTTAAAACCCTGAAATGGCGCTAAAAAGCGATAAAATGTGTAAGTACGATGTCTGGGAGTAACAAGTCCCTCCAGGACATTCCCAGTGTGAGACTTTCTCCAAACATCTACTGCGTGTAGAAAGTGTTTCTGGGGTATTCACATAACTTTGTTTACATGCGTGGGGATTTATATACAGCAAATACATACACCTTTATTATGATTATGTAGTGTAATTACTTTATTTGTTTATTTGATGGAGCATTCTAGAGAAGCTAGTAAGCCACGCTTGCCGGCTGTATGCTGTTAGCTTAATTAATAATTTTCTGCCCCTTTAGATTTTGAAGTCTAACTTATGTTGCATTTTGTGGCCAAATAAATGTTTCGCTGCTAAAATTAATTCCCAAAATATTGGCATATTTCCACGTACCTTGAGTTAACTTTCCTCTGCTTGCCAACAGTAGTCTCTGCAGTGTTCAGCTCCGGAAAATATGAATTGACCACTGCACCTATTTCTGAACTTTCCAAAAAAGTTTAAATGGGATGTTTTGAGTGAGGAACAGAAGGGTTCAATTTGCAGTGGTCTCTTAATTTGAACCCTTCTGTTCCTCACTCAAAACCTTCCTTTTCCACTATTTTGGAAAGGAAAGAAAAAGCTGCAGTGGTCTAATTTTTACCGAAACTGTATTTTGCATCAATCTGACTGACTGGCGAACATAAACAACAAACACGTGTGAAGGAGTGTCATAAAAACGGCTTGTATAATATTCATCACTGAATGGAAAAGTGTGTCATTGGAATTTGGCTAGCATTTAGAAAAATCTTGTTAATTTATTTTAACCAAAAATACAAATGTGTAAAATGTAAACTTTTGGGGGTGCAAAAATTAATACACACACACACACACACACAAACGTACTTGAATACTCACCTAATTTTGGTTATTCAATAAATTTGACCACCAATAATGTGTGCCTTAATAAAATGAAATTATCGGACATCACTGGTGGCAGGATATTTACACTGGAAGCAATTTGGTAATTATTGGAAGTTAAGTTCAATGTGATATATTGTGTCATGTAATCGACAGTTCCCCCAATACAAACACAACTTGTACTTGGCGAGTAATTGTACTTTGAAACAATGACAATTTTGTGAATCACAAGTGGGGCTGATTCCTTTAAATGTTCACATCACTATACAAAACATGCCGAGCCTTGTTGTTTCCTTTGAAGAGCTGAAGCATGCAGATTGCTATGGTATGTGGCCTTAGCCCTGTGCTAACAGGCCTTAACATAATTTCCCTGTGGGAGTCAATCATTTAGGTACACAACTCTTTTTATGATCATTCCCCTTTTCATTCGTTGGGTTGAGTTAACAATTTATATCCAAATTTCCGGTTATGTCCGGAATAATATGGTCGAAATTCCTATGGCATGAAATGAACCCAACTTGTCTGTGAAAGAAGATTTCACAGATTGAATCAAATGGCAGTCTTTGGCTCATGATGACGTTTCTAATGATTTACTTAAGAAACCATGTCATCTCTAATTTGATAGGATTTAGAAAGAGAAGAAATCTTAAAGGAAGCAGATATCCCAATCCTCTTGGCTGTGTATGTGACTAGTGCTGGACTGTTTGACTCTCTGAATGGGATAGTTTATGAAAAATAGGACATTTTCTTCCTTGAATATTCTGTGATATGGGTATTAATGTTGGCCATGATGGAAGCAAAGTGACTAGAGGCTGTATGTGGCTTTGAAATTATATTGATATGCTTGTGTTTCTGCTCGATCTTTATTTGCTGTTAAAGATAGTAGCCTTTTCCCTTTATAGTCCTCTTTGATTTGTTTGCTTTGTAATCTCCCCCTGACAAAGTACTGCCATGTTGAATCGCTGGTGGGCTCGTGAGAATGGTTGTTGGTAAATCAGTAAAACATGAATCAATCACCGATTTAATAATCAACATATCTGACATTAAAGCTGTTTTTTGGCCCTTCTAGATCATTCCTGGGAAGAAGTATGCTACCCGAGTGGCGCCCAACCACTTGAATGTGTACATTAACCTAGCCAACCTGATAAGAACCAATGACTCCCGCCTGGAGGAGGCTGACCAGCTCTACAGACAGGCGATCAGCATGAGGCCTGACTTCAAGCAAGCCTACATTAGCAGGCAAGGCCCCTTTACTCACATCCAATGTTAGCAAGCACCGCCCTGTGGATGCACTCCGACCTCAACAACACCATAAGCTGGATGCTTTAACACTACAACCGCCGACTGGCGTTTGAGTTTGTAATTAAAATAAAACTACTATTTTGAAAGCTCCACCCTCCTTCCATGACTTCCTAAATATCAGCGGCCAAGCAGATGATAGTGTGAAAATATTGCGATATTTATGTAAAACGGAACGTCTTAACGTAAATAATGTTTCATTGCCTTTGAAATCTTTTATAAATATAGCCCACAAATTCTTTCCATTATGAGGCCAGCCTGGTTCCCCAGCCAAGTCTCTTATTTCACCAATAAATAGAGTCCATCCCTTTTTGTAACTTCAACTTTACATCATGTTGAGGGTTGAGGGATCAAGATCTAGATGAAATTGTCATGACTGTTTTCAGTTAGTAACATGTTGTTATTGTTTTGTAGTGCCTAGGGTCCAATGTTCAAGTAATTAGACGTTTATGCATTTACAAACCAAGTTCTTTAATCAAAAGTTAGTCCAGGCTAGTATGACAAAAACACACATGAGCCAAAACATAACCACCTGCCTAATATGACGTTGGCCCTTTGCGTGCCACCAAAACAGAGCCGACCCGTCGAGGCATGGACACCATGATCACCCTGAAGGTGTGCTGTGGTATCTGGCACCAAGACATTAGCAGCAGATCCTTTTAAGTCCTATAAGTTGTAAGGTAGAGCTGCCGTGGATCAGGCTTGTTGGTCCAGCGCATCCCACAGATGCTCAAACTGATTTAGATCTGGGGAATTTGGAGGCCAAGTCAACACCTTGAACTCTTCATCATGTTCCTCAAACAATTCCTGAACAATGTGTGCAGTCTGGCAAGGCACATTATTCTGCGGAAAGAGGCCCCTGCTATCAGGGAATACTATTGCCTAGGAGTGTGCCTGGTCTGTGTGTGGTCGTAATGTTTTGTCTCATCAGTGTATATGCAAGTAAAATCAGTTTGGCCACATGATTCGTTCTTTTGATCACCTTGACTCATGACTCGCTGTGATTACATTTGACACAGTTTCGAGTTTAGCTAATTTGTTCATTTTGGTTCATTTTGGCCTCTGTTGGACAAGGAAAATCATCCTTGGGGGATTTGACGCATATCTCTAAATACATTAGTGCTTAACAGCTTTTTGGGACGTATTTTTCTTGTGACCAACCAGAGGGGAGCTGCTCCTTAAGATGAACAAGCCGTCGGAGGCCCGGGATGCTTACTTGCGTGCCCTGGAACTGGATAATGGCAATGCTGACCTCTGGTACAACTTGGCCATTGTCAACATTGAGATGAAGGAGCCCTCCGAAGCCCTGAGGAACTTTAACCATGCCCTTGAGCTCCACCCCCGCCACAAGCTGGCCCTCTTCAACTCCGCCCTGCTCATGCAGGAATCTGGTGAGTTGACTGAGTTAATGACTGAGAATGAGATGCCCACTGTGGCAATGTGTCCCGTCCTGTTTGGGTTTTTACATGGAAGATGACGTAAGGCAAAGGATGCTTTAAAAAGGAATTATATAAACGATTTATTAGAAAGTGGTGATGTATGAGACCCAGTGATTGCTCTAAAAGACTCTTCTGGTCTTCTGGCTGAACGTGCAACCCCAAGGGAGTGAGTCATTTTACTGACATATAGAAAATAATGCTTATGTCTTAATAAAATGATTGTATCAAATTTCCTGTGATACATATTTAAAATGCATGTTAATTAAAGCGTTTAGTTTTTTTGTTCAGATGCTCTTAACCAGAGCAGTAGTATAAGGGTCTACATTTTCAAAGTGTTTCTGGTAACTTGGAATGGCCCAACCTCCAATTCCAACGAGGAACAGAGAGTTATGGACCAACTCCCACATTTCATCACTTCTCTTGTTTGAATAGACATTATAATTAAATATTGCATGATAAATTAATGCTGCTGAATAGATTTGGTTTCTTCAAAACTGGAGCCTTAACGGTACTGTAGACAAGACTGAGAGGTTTAACCAGACAATCAAGCAAGTTCACTGTCCTGCCATAGCCTTGATTCTCTTCCCCCCCACACATCCCTCCCCCACCGCCAGGGCGTCTATCTTTATCCAGGACTAATCTTATTCTGTTTGCAATAGGCTGGGCAGCGCCTCTTAACCCTGAGTTTAACTTTAGGGCAGAAGTCTCATCACTTGATACTTCAACATATTCCCCAGACACAACTTCCAAGTATCAGTATATATTAACCGTGACCCCCCCCAACCCATTAGCTCTGAGAGGGGTTTAATGAGTTGATGTCTGTCTGTCAGCAGCTTTCCGGGCCCTGCGTTGATTAGCCACAGTTTACTGCAGCTTTTTGGAGAATGGTTCATTTTGACGAGGTGTGAATGTTTGCATAGTCACTCACCAATGTTTTTCTCCAGACTCCCTGGTCCCTTGTTTTTGTTTCTCGAGTTACCACTTTCGCTCTGTTCAGATTAGTGGCCCGATTAGTGGCTGTTTTTGTTAATTTGCTGTTTTTTTATTTAGTGCCAAGCAACTGAATCTTTAAGTGTGATTGACACACCAGCATTGTTGACACTCATACAGTATGTTCATTAAAAATCGTCTTGATGCTCTTGAGATGCAACCACTCAACATAAGGATCTAAGAGAACGTGACGCTTGGACATTTGTTCTGTTTGCACATAGACACTCCATTGTCCACCCTGTTTAAATATGACTTGCTTATTCAAACGCTGTTATCAGTAAATCCCACCAGACTTCCAGCTCCTTAAAAAGACATCTGTCATGGTTTGACCCTAGCTGCTGTACCTCTGTGCGTGCGTGTTTGTGTGTTTGTGTGTGTGTGTGTGTGTGTGTGTGTACGTGCTCCTCTGTGCGTGTTCTCCAGGTGAGCCCAGGTTCCGCCCGGAGGCCAACCGCCGTTTCCTGGTCTACATCCAGGAGGAACCCGACGATGCCAACGGCTACTTCAACCTTGGCATGCTGGCCATGGATGCCGACGAGAACGCCGCGGCCGAGCAGTGGATGCGGGAGGCCATTCGCCTGCAGGCGGGTTTCCGAAGTGCCCTGTTCAACCTGGCTCTGCTCTACTCGCAGTCCAGACGGGAGCTGGACGCCCTTCCTGTGCTGGACGAGCTGCTTCGCCACCACCCAGAGCATGTCAAAGGTCTGATTCTCAAGGGGGACATCCTGATGAACCACAAGAAGGACACCCAGGGGGCCAAAGCCTGCTTCCAGGCGATCCTCCGCATGGACCCCACCAACGTGCAGGGCAAACACAACCTGTGCGTGGTCTACTTCGAGGAGCGAGACCTGCCCCGGGCCGAGCGGTGCCTGGAGGAGACGCTGGCCCTGGCGCCCCACGAGGAGTACGTGCGTCGCCACCTGGGCATCGTGCGCGGTAAAATGGCAGCCATGTCCGCAGCAAGGCAGCCGCTGAGCCCAGCGCCGGCAGAGGGAGCCGGTGTGTCTGCCAGCCAGGAAAGAAGAGCGGAGGCCGAGGAAGGGAGGGGGGCCACCACTGGAAATGGGGCGGGGAATGGGAGCAAGAAGAATGGGAGGAAATCCTCCACGACAGAAACCCTCGCTGGCCAATCAGAGCATCTGGGCGCTAGCCAGACTGACCAGCTGCAGCGGACTAAGAGCAAATCCACAAAAGAGATTAAAGACATAGAAAAGAAACGGGCAGCTGCCTTGAAGAGACTGGAGGAGATTGAACGCATATTAAGTGGAGATTAACCTTGTTGTTATTTACAGCAGAGCAGAACTACTTTTTGTCGAGCTATTTCCAGCTCCTCAATCACATGTCATGCATCCTGACCGGCCGTGTTGCCAATGTAGTGCATGACATCTGGCCTGGGCCCATGGGGTGGGAGAAGTGTACTATGTAGAGAATAGGGGGAGGTTTTGGCCACAACCACAAACTGGCTTGGTTTTGGTTTTCAGAAGCAAACATCCGGCGTCTTTCATCATGCATGCCCTTTTTTTGTTTAGGTCGTCATGTGACCAGGCTACCCTGTCCGCGGTTATTTAAAAATGTTGTTTTTATTTTTATTTTCAAACAGCACAAGGGAATCACAGTGTAATATAAGGGATGGGAATTATATTTGTGGGGTTCTTCATCCACTCCATGTTTTTTAATGAAATATCAGCAGTGTACACTACAATGCCAGATAGAGGAGTTTGCCATGTGGTCAACTCTGACTTCAGGCTCTGTAAATGTGGCGCACATGTGGCTCACCTAAAGCCAATTTCTATGGCAATGTGTTTTCTACCAGTAGCCTGCTCTGGGGCATGTTGAATCACCTTTAACTCCACTGACACTGAAATAACCCTGGGTGTGAGTCGGGGATCAGTGAAATCACACTCCTCATCTCACACATACTGCTTTTTAAATCCTGCATAGCTCTTTGGTGGAAATGGTGGAGAGAAAAAAATACTGATTATGTATTTCAATTATCACGCTTTTTTGTTACAAATCTAATATTAAAATAACATAACAAAACCTTGTTTTCAATATACTATTTATGGATAGGAGTGGGAGGGCATTTGCTTTGCATTTATAAATCAAGTGCCTGCACCAAAGCACATCCAATATGTTTAGTTGTAAAGGAAATGTGGCATTTTCTTTGTGAACGTGATTGACTCATGAATTTGAGACATTTTCTTTCACTTTGAATTGGCCCCGTCTGCCGGGGGACCTCAGTTCAGCGTATCAATGAGAAGGTCAGCGTTCGACACTCAACATGCCAAAAGCACATGCATTTGCGTTCCAGCTGGAGTTGGTGACCAGAGGATCTGCCAAATCCACACTATTGAAGCCTGGGTATATGTTGCTCAGTACGTGGTACTTGTGGTTTCTAGGATCTGTAGCAGTCAATCACTGAATGGATCAGTTGGTACAAATGGTTGTGTTCAGTTAGGACTGAATGCTGTGGTGCTTTAGGAACACATCCGGATAACTCTTTACTAACTTCACTACGGCTGCAGTTACTGATTCGTGAATGTCATTAATCTCATATCATCCCTATTTATGCTTTGATTTGCTATGTTTACTAGCCAATTTGTTGATCACTGGATTATAATTTCTGTTTGTTTCGTGTGATATTTTCTTTCAGAAGGAATGATGGGTATTACAAACAATTAAGGGAAATGATGTAATGGTCCACATGGCCCACATCAGGCAGGATCTCTGCGTTCATTTTCCAAAATAGCCTGCTTACGGCTTCCGCGCCAGCGTAGCACACTACCACACCCACCCTGAGGAGCAGAACATTGCCCCCCGTGACATCACCCATTTACTGTTTTCTCCTATTGATCTCACTTCCTGCTTCCTGTTTGTTGTGCAGTCAGTTTTGCCCTCTTCATACCACTGCCCTTATCTTGGTGATGTCATTTGGAGCCGTTGTCACTTTTTTGTCTGTACGTCTCCCACCCGCCGACACCCCGCTCACATGCACAGACGTGCGAATCCCACTCACCACATGACAGACGTATGGTTTCCTGCTGTTTGCCTCCGAGGGTATTAGTTTTACTCTACATAATCATCATATCTCTCATGTTGCAGAGAAAGCAGGCGTTTCTAGCATGAGGACTTTGACACATGCCTTTCCCCCCTCGCCCCCTAAACCAACTCTCCCCCTCGGGCTTGCCATGTGTTGTTGCTCATTTACACAAGAAGCGTTTTCAATGAGGCGTGATTTTACGGCAGAACTTTGTGTATTAAACAGAATAATTTCCTGCTGCAGTTCAACTCTTTGACCTTGTTATTTTTCTCTTCCTCTTCATGTTTTGTATAGTGAACATCATGACTAACCCACAGTGAATGTTATATAGTGTTTATATATTCTGTGAAATTAACCTCCCATACATTTTTACCCCTCTTTCTACCTGAATTTGTGATATAAAATTGTAGTACGACTTCGTTTCCTGGCAGCAACTCCAAACAGGTTTAGGATAGTCATTGTTCAGGAAATGTGTACTCTGAAACATCCAAGCCATTCTGAAACGTTCCATACAACTGCTTTCTCAACCAGGAAATAACTGGCGTGTTGCAACCAGGATGTATTTGCTAGGTTTATTCACACTTCACCGCTTTTATGCAAAAAGGCATCTTCTTTGCCGTTGGTGGTGATGCACATTGACCTTATTTAGGTTTCTATTTTTTCAATTTGCTAACACTAACGTTGTTGTTGAGTGGGTCTTTTTTTTTTATGACTAGCACATAAACACTTGAGCTTTGTGATGCAAAGCCTGTCATAGTTTTCTCATTACCAATGTATTTGACCTATCAGTGTTCCATGATGGTTTGAATCCCCTACCCAGTTTTCTAAAAGTTGTCATGATTTCATTTGCCAGACAAGAATACATGAATAAAAATAAAAAGAATAAATATTTGTTGTGGAGAAAAAAATTGTTAAACAATTAATTTGGAGTAGTAGTTATCAGTAGTTAAGTAGAAACAGACTTTTAATTATTAAAGTAAATGTGATGTGCTTTCAAAGTGTTCTTACAATGTTTTTGGCTTTGAAATGCCTCTTATATTTGAGGTAGTGATTGTAGTAATAATGTTAATACCTGTTTATATTTGTGCTTAGTAGGCTACGTTACACGTTATATACAATGTTATATTAATTAGATATATGTATAATCTTTCTTTGATTTGAGTTCCTTAGTTGTTGTAGAGACATTTTTAAAATAAACATAACTATCTTTTTAAGAGCAGATGAAGTAGTGAATTAGTTAGTAGCTTAGTGAACATTTTTAAAGTAGCTTCCCGGACACTGCGAATAATTTACTTTATGTGCGACTCTGTATTCATGATTTTTCGATGCATTTAATTCTATCTGATCTACATGAATCACTTTTAAAAAACTGGGCCAAGGTTATTTTGTTATAGGACTGTAGTTTTACTTTTCAAGTTTACTTTGAAAATTTGTTTATTTTCTTCATTATAACTGCAAGATGCCGTTACAACTAATCAAACACGCCTGTCGATAATGACTACTCAAATGGTAATATTTGCCCAACAGATACATTTCTAATATTTTTTGTGTGGTATCATTGATCTGAGGCTCTCGATTCTCCAAGCAGTTTCTAGATTAAATAATGCAAATCTGTGTTAGAGGGTTTACGTGTGGTATTTGTTTAGTTTTAGATAAAATGCACACTTTCATTGTTTGCCACTTCAGATATACAATATGGCACACTGTTTAGCATGGCAGTATTTTATCATTCAAGCCAAATACTCTGTGTTAGAAATGTAATAATTGAAGCACATTCAATTATGTTCACGCTTAACAAAATCCTATCTGTGACATTGGAGTTGTGGGTACATGTCAGTCACTAAAATAGCCCCATTAATAATCCAAAATTATATTTAATAACCATATCTATCACTTCCTATACTGCATAGACGTGAATGTTCACCTTCAATTTATTTACTTTTGATTTTGTATGGTACTAGCCCAGGGGTTTACTTGCCTCCATTAGTGGGTGACAGTGGTGGAGGGTTCAGGGTTGAGGTTTTCAAATAAACACTGTTTGTTGTTTAAGACTTTCTCTGTCCTTCTTCTGTGTGACTCAGACGAGCATGCAAAGGCAGCATACCTGGGTCTGGAATTTCTGAGACTTGTTTATAACAAAACAAGACGTGTCCTGTAATCGTTTTTCAGAAATCATGTTTTTGATGTTCACATAACACCGATGTTACTAGCAATTTTCACTAGGGAGGCTTGGTTGTTGAGTGTAGGTGGTGGTAATTCATGATATATTAGGCAAGAATGTGGAAATTCATGGTTGGGGGAGCTACATATTTTGTTCAGGAAGCCTCCTCACATAACTAGCCTGGATAACCAACATTTAATCAGTTTGTAACTGAGAACCCTTTGCTGGGTCCCCAACAAGCTGATTATACTTTCCAGTGGAAATGGAAAAAGCCATGGATTTTGTCTGTAATCTTCAAGCGAGGGAACAAAGGACCACTATTGGGAAAACTCATCTGATGGGTAACACAGGCATAAGGGTAAAAAGCATTTCAGAACCATTTTTACTGCGCTTTCAACTGAGTGGGGCAGGAAGTGCCCTCTTTCAGAGACTGGAAGTTGTAGACAATCTACAGTTGCCTTTTAGTTAGTCACTTCAGTGCCAATATCGGGACAATAGTCCTGCTACACCAGTGATGCGAAATACCGATGTGAGTGGCCAAGGCAACTGACCCAAAAAATAGGCCAGAGGGAAAACGGGTCCCTAAGGGACGGCTTCCAGGCTCTGTCCCAGGCCAAAAGCAGCATTGGCACCAGGCAAATCTCAGCCACAGACAAACAGTCAGTGTCCAGGGAGCCACCACACACCTGGAGAAGTGCGTGCTCACCTTACCGTGAATGACAGTGGACAAAGGGACTGTTTTCTCTAGCTAGAAACCCCCCCCCCCCCGCGTCCAGAACATCAGACCCCATCCGGGTGTGTATATTAAAGCCCCAGTAGAGCAGCTCTGGGGAGAACCAGAAAGAGAAGAATACGTGCCAGCCTTGAGGGTCACATTGGCAATGCAGCTACCAGCTTCAATGCCCCAACGAGGTGTGACGCAGAGGGCCAGGAGACAGAGGGTGCCGAGGCTTTGGTTTCAACAGCCCGTTACCATTCATCTTGAAATGCCAGAGCGATGCAGCCATCCCAGGACGGTGACTTGTTCTGCTGATTTTGGTGTACCGCCCTCCTCCATGGCCCTGAAGATGTGTGATGAGTCCGTCTCTCATTGTTACAATACACGTGTGCTTTCCTGATTGTGTGCTTGTCTATTTTTGTCTCTTCGCGTTCTCAGAAGTAGTGTTAAGCCAACGTGGGTGTCTGTGTGATGACGATAGACAACTGCAAACAGACACAGTCCGGATGGCCTGAGATGAGGCTCAGATGCAGAGGCGAGATTGTCATCGCTTTGACATTTGATCACAACACTATAATGGGATTAGGTCCATGTGAGCCGGCCATCTATATTATTATTGAATTAGTCTCAATGAGTCTCTTGTTGGCATCCTACCTTATTAGCTTTTAAATGCCCATGTCTGCACTTTGGGCATTCTTGAGCCAGCCCATGCTCCAGTAACACAGATAATGATCGATGATAATGCATATAATGGAAAACAGTTTTGCTGTCTGCTGTGCCTCGTTCTATCATATCTTCTAAGACGCAATATATCACCTGAATTATTGGACACAAATTGAGCCCTTTTTGGTTTGGTCACTTTGAGACAGAACGATGCTGTCTTTCCCTCTGGCCCTGCTGTGAACTGTCCTTTTACAAGCCTTGTGCTGATAAACAGAAGTTTGTTAGTGCGTTCCATATGACACCCTATTTGTCCAGGGTGTACAAGGGCTCTGTTCAGAAGTACTGCGCTGTGCAAAGGGCTTTCTTTGTGTGGTTGCAAATGCAATTCTGACTCATTTCATACGGCAGATATTGTTTTCTTGAATGTAGCTAGTCTACCTGATAACATCGTCTGACAACTCTCAAGTGAATTGGGTGATGCAGCTTCTGCAAAAAATCTGGAATTAGTTCAGAAGAGACAGTTTTAGAGGTATTATATTGTTTTAAATGTATGCTCATTTGAAGCCTCTCTAGAATCAAAAACATGATTTCCCTTGTCCACTTACATAGCTGAATATAATCAATCTGAATAAAATCATTTTATGAAAAGTAAGATTCAAAATTGAATATTTTCACACTTGCTCTAGCTTCAAATGAGGAAGAAAAAATTAAAACACATCTTGTCCTGCCACGCTGATTGGGGATTTAAACCCTCCCCTTTTTTTTTCTTTTTTTTCTTTTCTTTTTTTTATGAGTCTTTTAAGAGTATCTTATAGTGCCTACTGGAAGTTACACAGTTCTATGAACTAAGTGCAGTTTCTCTCGCAACCTCATTACAAATGTGTTGTGCCACCTTAGTTTGGGAAAAATATCCATAATTGTCTATGACAATGTCATCAAGTATTGTGAACCAGATAATGATTCACAGGATGGTGTTCTGAATAGATATTCTCATCAAGAGAGAGAGGGGAACCAGATTTAGGTAATTAACCTGTTTTCGATGACAGTCCTTTCACTCAGCTTGAAACTTTTAACATTTCCATATGTCTGATGAAAAAGTAATGTTACAAACAGTGTTTTGTTGAATTAATGAATGCAACAAACACACTCACTCATAAAACAAACAGTGGTTTAGGAAGAGGGATTGAACACGTGTGGCTATATAACACACATCAATGTTAGGTTTCAAATATCATTTTTATTGGAGACACAATACCAAAAACAGACATGTTATTACAACCCCATTTCCAAACCACTGGGACGCTGTGTAAAATGTAAAGGAAAAACAGGATGCAATGATGTGCAAATCATTTAAAACATGTATTCAATAGAAAATGGTACGAAGACAACAGAAATGTTGAAATGTATTGTTTCTTGAAATATATATATATATATTATACTTGTGAGGAGAACAAATATTTGATACACTGCTGATTTTGCAGGTTTTCCTATTTACAAAGCATGTAGAGGTCTGTAATTTTTATCATAGGTACACTTCAACTGCGAGAGATGGAATGTAAAAATCCAGAAAATCACATTGTAAGATTTTTAAATAATGAATTGGCATTTTATTGCATGGCAATATTGTTCTCCCCACTGTATATGATTGGGTATAAAATAATGCATCCCATAGAGGATGAGTCTTTCAGAATAAATATGGGGTGGAGTTCACCACTTTGAAAGTCTGTATGGGCAGATAGTGTAACAAGTTAAGAATAACGTTTTTCAAAATTGAATTGCAAAGAGTTTAGGGATCTTATCATCTGCAGTACATAAGATCATTACAAGACTCAGTGAATACAGAGAAGTCTCTGCAGGCAAAAGTACAAGGCTAAAAGCCAGTATTGTCCGGTTTCTTCAGTTCCCAAACACTTACTGAGTGTTCTATTTAAAGAAGAGTTGATGCAACACAGTGGTAAACAGGCCCCTGTCCCAACTTTTTTGAAGTGTTGCTGGCATTAAATACGAAATGGATATGTATTTTTCCCAAGACCATGGCATGATTTGCACACCATTCTGTTTTTACTTGCATTTTACACAGAAACACAACTTTTTGCTTAACAGGGTTGTATAAGGAGTTTTTTAGAATCATGAAGAAACAACTGACGTAAAAAGAAAAGGGACGGAGAGCCTCTAATAATCTACTACTCTAAGTAGTGTAGAAAGTACTCTTTTAAATCTAAAACAGTTTGACTCCGCCTGGGATTTATTAAGCAGGTATGAACACCAAGCCGTCATCACACGTCCTCTGACATATGAAGTTTTCTAGTGCCACATCCATTTTGCCCATGAAGGACTGTGGAGAGCAGGCTGACCGATTGAAGAGCATCACTCAAACAGAATATACATTTGAAGTTGGGCACATTTTGAAGCGCCCTTCAAACAGCAACAGCCAAGGCTTTTAGAATGTGGGGAGGTGTTTTCTTATATTGTCTCTAATCTGCCGATATGTGCTAAAATATATATTTCGCCCATTTCTTTCTTTGTATTACTTTGCTTAAACCAACCTACGGTGTGTTACAGAAACTGCCAAAATTTAAAATGTGTTGAAGAAATATTTACACCTCAGTGTAAATGTATCCATATGGAAAATAAACATGGATATGGAGTCTTTGACTTGTCTGATATCTCCAATGTTTTTTTGCAATGACAAATATGGTAAAGGCATGGAAAATATAAAAACCTTTCTGTGAAACTGTTTCTTTAGTCTACGTTTTGGTCCCACAAAGCTGTGTCCATCAAGAACTTTCAATAATGACTTAATTGGAGTCATTCTTGCACCACATGTGATCAATTAGCATTTATAAAAATGATTCAGCCTCAGAGACAGTTTTAGGTCAAAGCAGGGTGATGGCAAAGCTGCCTGGAGAGGGAGTTCTACCAATCCTGCTTTGGAATTAATGATGGCCAGCAGGTCAAATAAACGAGGCACTCCGGAGAAATGAGTTTGACTCCCTAGGTCAGTAAAAACACCCATCCAAGATAAGATTATAGGTAGCTCAATGAGTCACTGTTCCCGTTCAGAGCCGAGGAGCAAGCATTTTCTTCTCTCCATGTGAAAATACTAAACGTATAAAAAGTATTTTAAACAGACATGACTTATTAGGTTCATACAGTGAGTTTGCTCTACTAACTGGCTTGTTGCAATTCTGAATCCTCAAACTGTGAGAAAAAGGTCTGTGACTGATGCTGTTATAGGTCAAGAAATGTTCATTCAACTGAAATTGTAACTGAGTGGGCTGAAGCCGGGCCAGCCATCACTCACTGGAGGTTACATTCCCAAGTTTGTTTCTGGCAGCCAAGGTCTTTACTTCCATTCCATAATGGAGATTTATGTGTTCTCAGAAACATATAGCTTAGTAAAAACAGATATAAAGAAGGAGTAGTTAACTATAACTAAATGCAGATCTGATAGCAAACAATCTTAAATATAGTGTTAAATTTATATAACAAATGCATACAATTTCTCATTACCTCCATAAAACAGCAAGCTCAGTTAGCCCTCAGTTATTCATACAACAAGTTTAAAATGGTAGGCAAGCTAGCTATTAGCAATTTTGAAAAGTGATTTGATAAAAACATCTATTCAAATATATATTGCCCACAAAATTGAGCAATATAGATAGAGCCATATTTTATTTCTGTCTTTCTGAAATTAGTTCAGAGAAAAAGCAAGCGATTCAAAGTGAGAGTGAAAGACGGGGGACAGACAGGAAAACTCTGTAGGTATATGGTAGACTTGAAAATCTGTGTCTTTGAGTGTTTAGCAAATTCCTCAAAATAGCCTAAAGTTTGCCTTTTGTTCAATTTGAAAAGAAAATGTATTTACAAGTTATCTTATTAAACACAGCGAAGAATTTGATAGAGAACATGCCAGGAGATTGATTCATTTCGACATAAATATATTCAAAATAATAATATATTTTTTAACATGGACCAGGGCCATGTCCACATGATCAGATATCTCTCTTGTATGCAACTATGTTGGAGGCCTAGAGATATCTGCAGAATATTGCCTGGGATGGATCAGGCAGTCATAGTGATTCTTTCCCAGGTTTATTGCATGAAAAAACATAAGGTGTGATTTGAGAACTTGAGACCAAATGCAGTTGACCGTGTTGTTATACAGTATATCTACAGGCCCCTCCAAAAGTATTGGAACGGCAAGGCAAATTCCTTTTTTCTTGTTTGACACTGAAGTCATTTGAGTTTAAGATCAAAAGATGAGTATGTGACAATAGTTCAGAATTTCAGCTTTAATTTCCTTGTATTCACATCTAGATGTGTTAAACAACTTAGGACATTTCACTATTTGTATAAGACCACAGCATTTTTAGGTGAGCAAAATTAAAGGAACAAATAATTTTAAAATAAATAACATTTAATATTTGTTGGCATAGCCCTTGCTTGCAATAACTGCCTCAAGCCTGTGACCCATCGACATCACCAAACTGTTGCATTCTTCATTTGTGATACTATTCCAGGCTTTTACCGCAACTTCTTTCAGTTCTTGTTTGTTTCGGGTTGTTTCTCCCTTCAGTCTCCTCTTAAGGAGGTGAAATGAATGCTCTATTGGTTTAAGGTCAGGTGATTGACTTGGCCAGTCTAAAACCTTCCACTTTTTCCTTCTGATGAAGTCCTTTGTTTTGTTGGCAGTGTGCTTTGGGCCATTGTCCTGCTGCATGATAAACTTACTCCCGATTAGTTTCAATCCATTTCTCCATAAATTGGCAGACAAAATTTTTCTGTACACTTCTGAATTCATTTTGCTGCTACCATCATCAGTTACATCATCAATAAATATTAATGAGCCTGTTCCAGGAGCAGCCATGCACGCCCAAGCCATGACATTACCTCCACCATGCTTCACAGATGAGCTTGTATGCTTCGGATCACAAGCAGTTCCTTTCTCCACACTTTGGCTTTCCATCACTTTGGTAGAGATTAATCATGGTCTCATCAGTCCATAAGATTGTGTTCCGGAACTTTTGCGGCTCATCTCAGTACTTCTTTGCGAATTTCAATCTGGCCTTTCAATTCTTACTGCTGATGAGTGGTTCGCATCTTGTGGTGTGGCCTCTATATTTCTGCTCGCTGAGTCTTCTTCGAACAGGGATTGTGATACCTTCACCCCTGCACCGTGGAGGTCATTGATGATGTCACTTACTGATGTTTTGGGGGTTTTCTTCACAGCTCTCATGATATTTCTGTCATCAACTATTGTTTTTTTTCTTGGCCGACCTTTTTGAAATCTGTTGCTCAGTACACCAGTAGTTCCTTGTTTTTTCCGGACGTTCCAAATTGTTGTGCTTGCTATGCCCAATGTTTTGTCCAATGGCTTCTTTTTTTTCTTTCCTCAGCTTGACAATAGCTTGCTTTTCTCCCATAGACAGCTCTCTGGTCTTCATGTTGGTTTATCCACTAACAAGAAATGCAGTCTTTATAGGTTTAAACCAAGGATGGAAACTTAGACTAGTCATGCAGAGCAATTTAATGTTTGAACAATCAACCTAAAAGGCAACACTTGGGCAACAAGAAACATCTGTCAGTCACATGTACCAATAGTTTTGCTCACTTGAAAAATTGGTGGGTTCAAACAAAGGGTGGTCTGTCCTGAGTTGTTTAACACATCTAGATGTGAATACCAGA
Organism: Esox niger; assembly: GCA_016801105.1. Lineage (NCBI taxonomy): Eukaryota > Metazoa > Chordata > Actinopteri > Esociformes > Esocidae > Esox > Esox niger. The sequence continues at coordinate 92,691 of JACXGJ010000587.1, forward strand.
AAATGAAAGCTGAAATTCTGAACTCTTGTCTCATACTCATCAAGGAATTTGCCTTATCGTTCCAATATTTTTGGTGGGGACTGTATATCTGTATCAATTTACAGATGTTCTGTGCATATGTCAAATGCATATTTTCTGTACTTGAATAACTGTCATTTTATTTTGTGTATTTTGGAATGACTCTGTGCAAAAACATTGTACAATAACAGCATTTCTCATTAAGTCCTGCGACATGCAGTACAGTATGTTGCAGCACATTCCGTACAGTAAAGATATACCATTCTTGTTATGTGAAATAATATTAGTTTATTCAACAAAACAATCTAAGATACATCTTAAATGCTACCTGTTGTTTGGCGATCATGTTATGAATCACAGTGTTTTTGATGAAGGACAACCTTTGCTTTTGTCATGGTACAATGAGTTGCTTTTGCGACATGTATTAAGTGCTTTATTACATTTTGAATGGAAGATTAACTGTTTGCCAAGCTCCATCTTGTCCATCACATGCAAACCGCTGGCCTGATTTTAGCTAAATGTGGTGGCATGGCACATTTTGCAGCATATGTTAACACAATTACGCTGATTGGCTCAATGGTGGTGCTATAGCAGGCAACTGGAAATGCTAAGTTGAATGCTGACATCCCATAATCTACACCATTTGACATTATTAAAGTGATTAACTTCAGTGTAGAGGTCCCTTTTCTTACAAAGAGCCTGTTTTCCCTAAGGACCAATTAGGTCCCCAATGATAAATCCTCAGGCATTTAGATTAGCTTTTTTGCTGGTCTACATAGAAACATCTGTTCGAGCTGGTGTATCCCGGTCCTTAAGCCCTGCCAACTCTGCCTGCTTTGGGCTATTTTGCTTCCAATGGTCAAAGGCATCATACATTTTACTCAAAAAATACCTGTAGAAAGAGCCTTCTATATTGTAATATTTGTTTTTATATTGCTTTTAAAGTGGTGATGCTTGGACATAAACTTAATTGAGATTGTCTTCCTACTTCTAAGCTCACCAAAGCTAGTCCGAACACCCTTTCCACCATTACAAAACCAAATTAATGTAGAGTTTAAGCAAGGCACAATCTGTAAAGTTACAACTGAGTTAACTGCAGGTATCGCCTCATGCTACCAGTAGTGACAAGGACACTAGCAAAACGCAAAACTAGAGAACTATCAGGCAGAAAGGATAAGGAGAGTGCAATTGTCACCTGCAAAACCATTCCCTTTTTGGGGGTTGTCTTGCAGTTATCTCTCCAGTGCACCTGTTGTCACTTTCATTTGCACCAAAACAAATGATACTGAATCACAATCGCTTATGCTTCCTAACTGGACTGATTGATATCTCTAAGTTTTATCGACTTGGTGTTATACTGTGATGATTACGTGTTCCCTAAATTGTTTATCAATTTTATTATTTATAATTACAGTTAAATGCTCAAAGAACAAACTTAAATTCGTTTTTGAGCTAAAAGTACCTACAGAACTATTACAACTCAAGTCTATTATCAATTTTAACCTTTTAAACTGTTATGGTAAATTTGACTTACAAACCCGTAACTCATAAACAAAACATTTGGTAAAACCCCACAATATCAAGAGGTGAGGCGTCACCTTATTGTTGCTATTATTTCAGAGTGATGTGCGCTGGCCGTGGAGAATGTGTCGCATGGGAAGCTTTATTTTTAGCCAAACAACACTGGTGTTGAAAAAATAAAAGGCTGTTCTCAGCAGCAGAACAATTGTGGGAATTCACTAGGAAGTGCTCTGCTTAGAGACCGGCCCTTAGATCAAGTGTTACTTGACCGCAGCACATCAATAATGTCTGTCTTGAATGGCGCCTTATTTGCGTTCACATTTCACCACATGGGAAGTGGAGCAGAATATAGACATGTTATCTCAAAAACGACCGGTTTAAACGCTCCATTTCAAATGGCTATTAGTCTTTGTGACAAGCAAATGCTCTAGGCTGAGACTATACAGTTATGGTAAGAACCAAGTAGATGTCATTCGTTTGTTTCTGTTTCACACTTGGCTGGGTCGAATGTACAGTAGGCCAACTCAGACCTTCACTGGACAGAGGATTGGTTCTCAGAAGCTACTAACATCTGGAGGATACATTAATGACAGTGGACTGTAGTGATCCCCATGGGGCTTTTGATCTTGACCTCCCTCCCTGCCTGTCTATCAGGCTCTCGCTCTTATATCTTCCCCCACTCCTTTTCCCCTCTTTATCTTTCTCTAAGGGGCTCGGGCTCTTGCTATCTCGTTGTAGCCTATGTTGTTATTTCGCATTCAGTTCTGTTGATTTGTTTTCTCCGTTTTGTGTCACACATCAGGCTGCAGCTTATCCTGGTTCATTGACATTCAGGGTGAGAGACGACCCAACATCACGTTGTGAAATATAGAACTAGCGCTATATGTTTTGATGTGTGTCCTGGCCACTCTTTCCTCTCCGTAGCAGACAGCTTATCAGCCCACCTGAGCCTAATGTTGGGAGCAAGACCAGTGCTTTGGAAAAAGGGAGCACCCAACTCCTTTGCTGATCCTAAGAATGATATCCGCTGCTGGGTATTAGCAGGGTTGAGGAGTAATGGATTACAAAAAAATGTAACTGTAATCTGTTATGTTACCAGCTAAAATATTATAATCTCATTACAGATACTTTAGAAAACATTTAAATTAGCAATGTGGGATTACATTAACATTTTAATTAGGTTTACTATACGCTTCCATACAACTCTGGGTACAAGGCAGCTAATACTAGCGACACAAAGCTATCGCTACAGCTGTCGAACTGCAGGGAGTCCAGATAAGCTCTGGTGAAATAGATCTGTGTAGTAACATCAAGGTCCAAACGTCCGTTGGGTGCTATAGGCAGCTCAAGAGGCTGTGGTATTGCAAATCCAAATCAGAATATTTTTGGACCACTGGTTGTAAAAGTGATGCTGTCGAAAGATGGACCCTAAGTTGTTATTTTATGATATGTACTCTAGGTGGAGACACTATATGGCCAAAAGTATTTCATCACCAGACTATCACACCTACAGTATATTAGCTACAGTATATGAACATCCCATTCAAAAACCATGGGCATTAATATGAAGTAGGAATGAAACGGTTATTGATTTCACAATAAACCACAGTTAAATTCCTGATGGTTAATGTTTCTGTTTCAAAAACATTAAAACCGTGTTTGATTACCGCAGTTTGAAAAACTGTCCAGCATCAACCAAAGTTAGCAACAGTCTGGCGCAGGCATAGCATGCAATGTGTTTTTTCATTTGTGTGAAAACTTGGCGTAAGGCAGCGACATCACTTGAGAGATATTTCAGCCTTCTAAGAGGACCAAGTTAAGTCTGGTCATATTTTGAGTATTACAAGAGTGCTGAGTAAGCTTAATTGAAGATGGTCAACCTGTCTGCAGAACATGCAAAATAAATCTTTAAAAAAACTTAAAGCTTTATCCCCTATTAACATGTTGTGTAAGTAAATGAGCCCCCCTTAGAGTTGTTTAGCAAAACAGACAGTTCAGGGCCAGTGGAATATTCATTTATAATATTTGGAGCGTGCCGCTACTTTCCAGCCACATCTGTTCCAGCAATCCCATTCCAAACAATTGCCTTATGCCTGGCAGGCCTTCCTCCTTGGTTTATTTTGAGAATGCCCATTTTACCTGGAAGAAATATCATTAGTATGCCATAGGGAGAAAAGTTCACTTACTGTAACTATAATGGGAGCTAGACACCAGGACGACAAACTGTCAATTCCTCCCTTGTCTACTAAAGCATGCACTGTGAAAATAAAATGAACTCTCTATAGCTAGCAACCAGGAATCCTAAGCTAATATTAGCAAGCTAATAATGATGTCGAACTCTTGAGGTAGCTCTTTTTTTGGAACAGGTCATTCTATTTTTCATATTGTTATTCACAAAGTTATCTCTATTGGGCATTGGTCAAGAACCGCTTTCTGACTGATGAGTAATTGCAAAATGCATTTTAATTGAACAAAGATGCATACATACAGGATGTTAAGGAAGAAGCACCTTATTTCTTTATGAAGAAGAGAATGAATGTACCATCAGTGCTGTTCAATGGATTTGTTTACATATATTGTGTTGTTATTTTAATGTCAACACCTGCACATTGGATTTGTTTACATATGGTGTTTAGTTCTTACATGCACATTACTTGTGTTGCTTTTATATATATGCACATTTGATTTGTTTACTTAAGGATGTGTTTATTAAAACCTGCCTTAAAGAAAGGTTTACCTTAATAGCCACATGGGGCCATATTTAATGCTAATGTTATTGTTATTATGTTAATGTCCATGCACACCAACAGTGCACAGTGCACAGTGCTATTTATTTTGTTTGTTAATTTTCAACATAAAACTTGGTAAATGATTTTAGTGTATCAGTTCTTTTGAACATTCCCTGGCTGCACATTTTAACAATACTGGGATAATGCTGATAACTGTGATAATTTTGGTCACTATAACCATGATATATTTTCATACCCTTTCATCTCTGTTATAGAGTTGGCCCCCCTGTACAGCTATAAAAGCCACCAATCTTCTGGGAAGACATTCCACTGGATTTTGGAGTATCTCTGTGGGAATTTGTGCCCATCCAGCCAAAAGAGCATTTGTGAGGTCAGGCATGGATGTTCGACAAGACGGCCTGGCTCGCAATCATCCTTTCGATTCATCCCAAAGATGTTTAATGGGGTTTAAGTCAGGGCTCTGTGCAGGCCAAACCATGTCTTTATGGATTCCCACTTTGTGCACAGGGGCACAGTGATGCTGGAAAGGATAACGGGCTTCCGTAAACTGTTGCCAAAATGTTGAAAGCATCCAGTTGCCAAAAGCTTCTTTGTAACCTGTAGAATTAAGATGGCCCTTCACTGGAACTAAGGGGCTAAACCCTGAAACACAGCCCCAGACCATTATCCCTCCTCCACCATACTTTACAGTAGGCAGCATGCATTCCGGTTGCTAGAGATCTTCCATCAGACTGCCACATTATCACTTGAGACCAGTGGAGGCATGTTTTACACCACTCCAGCTGACACTTGGCATTGTGCATGATATTGTGATGCTTGCATACAGCTGCTCGGCCATGGAAACCCATTTCGTGAAGCTCTCAATGCACAGTTCTTTTGCTAATGTTGCTTCCCGAGGCAATTTAGAACTCTGTGGTGAGCGATTTTTACACACTAAGTACTTCAGAACTCTGTGGCCCCACTCTGTGAGATTGCGTGGTCTACCACTTTGCGGCTGGGCTGTTGTTGCTCTTAGACACTTCCAAATCACAATGATAGCACTTACAGTTGGCCAGAGAAGATCTAGTATGGCAGACATTTCACGAACTGACTGGCAATGGTGGCATCACAGAGCTCTTCAGTATGACCCATTGTACTGCAAGTGTCAGTCTATGGAGATTTCATGGCTATGTGAAGGATTTGATGCTCCTGTGAGCAATGGGTGTGGCTGAAACACAACAAATCTATAACTAGTAGAGGTGTCCACATACTCTTGGCCATATAATGTAGTGTATGTGCTCCATGTCATGGGTGGTTTAATAAACAAATAGTTTGTTACTTTGAGAAGTCCCAGGCTGCATTTTATGACATAAAAGTGACTCTCAGTTAAACCATTTCTCTTGAGGCTGCAGATGTTGTGGTGAAAATGTAAATCTGTTAATGATTGTGAACATTTCAATTGACTAGACAACACTGACTTCACTGTTCTGATATGGACTTGAAGAAAACATTAGTCACCATAAAAAAGCTACTTCTGGTAAATGTAGAACAGGAGCTTCTCATAAGCTCTTGCATACATGTTCCCCCTATCTGCCTCTTTCATATCTCCCTGGAAACCTTCCCCTCCAATCGTTGCCTTTCTCCCTCTCACACTCCCTCACACAATAAATCACAGGGCTGTTTTACTTCCTCGAGAAAGTGGAACCCCACAGTCATTTTGCATGTGAATGGCAATGGGAGGCAACGTACCGCTTGTTGTGATCAAATCTCTGATTTCCCTCAAATCTTATTTGAGGATGACCTCTATCTGGGATGCCGTGTGTCTGATTCGCCGTGACCTAACAAAAATCTCTCTTCCTCTTTGATGTCTTTATCACGAACAATGGCCTCAAACACAAGCTCTCGGGAATGACGCGCGCCTGAGCATTTAGTTCTGTGATGAGTTCCAGGGGTTGCATGGATGGCTGCTGTTTTTGAGGAGTCATAGAGTTCAAAAATATGAGGGGCAGCTATTTTGGGAGCATGGGGTTTAGGACACGATACAAAGTAGGATATACTGTTTAATTTGTGAAGACCCTTTGTCAGGAAAGAAATAAAGTCAAGGAAGAAGGGTTAGCCAGCTGATACAGGTATGTTTTGAACCCTGCAATAAAAGCCTTAACAATTTGATCAGCCTTGAGATTGTCAAGATGGGAGTTTCAAAAGCAGAGGTGTGGAATGAAGAAGAAAGTAAACTTCATGAATGGCTGCGTCCTTTTGAATGATTGTGTAAATTGCTTTATAGTTGACGTGATAGACACAGTTAGCAAGGGAATTTGGGTCAGACTGTGGAACGGATTGGCTTCAGGCTATATGTATATGAATATGTGTATGTATGCATTCTGTATGTACAGTTGCACTCAAAAGTTTGCATACCCTTACAGAAGTGATAATATATGTGCCATTTGTAAAGAAAACATGAGTGAGCAGGCAAAACACGTCTTTTATTTCTTATGGGATTCACATTCAACTGTAGGTCGTGACAGACGGCATCATAAAACAAAACATGGCAACAAAAAAAAAATGACTGCTGTTCAAAAGTCTGCACACCCTTAGTTCTTAATACCGCGTGTTGCCCCCTTTTGCATCAATGACACTGTGCAGTCTTTTGTAACAGTTGTCTACGAGGCCCCAAATTCATGCAGGTGGTATAGCTGCCCATTCGTCTTGGCAAAATGCCTCCATGTCATGCAAAGTCTTTGGTTGTCTGGCATGAACCGCACATGAGTGGTTTGGTGATATTTAGGTCAGGAGATTGTGATGGCCACTACAGAACCTTCACCTTTTTCTGTTGTTACCACAGGAGGGGTGCCAGAGGCTGTGAGGCCTCTGACACCAAGGTGTTGTTGGGCATATTATAACCAGGCTTTTTTGTGACATTGGCGCAGTAAAGGCTTCTTTCTGGCAACTCAGCCATGCAACTCGATACATTTTTTACAAGTATCATCATATTGTGCTCCTTGAAAGAACCACAACGTCTTTTTCCAGAGCTGCCTGTATTTCTCCTGAGGTTACCTGTGGGTTTTTCTTTGTATCCCGAACAATTCTTCTGGCAGTTTTTGCTGGAATCTTTCTTGGTATATCTGACCTTGACTTGGTATTGTATCAAGAGATCCCCTGAATTTTCCACTTCTTAATAAGTGATTGAACAGTACAGACTTGCATTTGCAAGGCTTTGGATATCTTTTGATATCCTTTCCATCTTTATAAAGTTCCATTACCTTGTTACACCAGTCTTTCGGCAGTTCTTTTCTGCCCCCCATGGCTCAGTATCTAGCTTGCTCAGTGCATCCACATAAGAGCTAACATTAGTGTCTGTGGAAATGTATAAACGGACACTAATTGCAATAAAATAAAAAAAAGAATAGCAAAATCAATGCCAAAATGTCCTAATTTTCCAGGGTATGCAAACTTATGAGCAAAACTGAATATATACAGTACTGTGCAAAAATTGGATTAAGGCCATTAATATAGGAAGTGTTTAAAATATAAAATATGCATATACAGTGAGGGGGGGAAAAGTATTCGGGGGTACATTTGCCAACTGACAAAGAAATGATCAGTCTATAATTTTAATGGTAAGTTTCTTTGAATTCCAAAATGGTCATCATCTTCTGCTGAAGCCATGCTTTTGTGGATTTGGATGTGTGCTTTGGGTCGTTGTTGTGCTGAAAGGAGAATTTCCTCTTCATCTTCAGCTTTCTAATGGACACGTGAAGGTTTTGTACCAAAATTGCCTGGCATTTGGAACTTTTCCCTCCACCCTGACTAAGGCCCCGGTTCCAGGTGAAGAAAAACAGCCCCAAAGCATAATGATGCCACCACCAGGCTTCACTGTGGGTATGGTGTCCTTTGGATGATGTGTAGGGTTGTTTTTGCGCCAAACATACATTTTGGAATTATGGCCAAAAAGTTCCACATTAGTTTCATCAGACCATAACATATTTTCCCACATGCTTTTGGGAGACTTGATGTTTGCTTTTGCAAACTTCAGCTGGGCTTGTATGTTTTTCTTTGTAAGAAAAGTCTTCTATCATGTCACCCTTCCCCATTGCCCATACATATGAAGAATATGGGAGATTGTTGTCACATGTAGCACGCAGCCAGTACTTGCCAGGAATTCCTGCAGCTCCTTTAATGTTGCAGTAGGTCTCTTGGAAGCCTCCCTGACCTGTTTTCTTCTCATCTTTCCATCAATTTTGGGGGATGTCCAGTTTGTAGTAATGTCTCTGTGGTGCCATATTTTCTCAACTTGATGAAGACTGTCTTCACAGTGTTCCATGGTATATCTAATGATTTGGAAATTATTTTGTACCCATCCTTCTCCTGACTGATATCTTTCAACAATGAGATCCCTCTGATGCTTTGGAAGCTATGTGGAATATGGCTTTTGCTCTGAGATGCAACTAAGAAAATGCCAAGAAAATCCAACAAGAATAACAAAGTTTATTTGTGATTCATTATTATCACTTTAAATGATGGCAGGTGTGTGATGATTTCTATTTAACAGGAGTTTGACTGTGATTGGTTAATTCTGAACACATCCACATCCTCAGGTATAAAAAGGTGTCCACACTTATGCCACCAAGTTATTGTTGTTATTTCATTTTTTCCTCCCTCGAAGGTTTCAGTATGTTTTTCAATTGAATTGTTCACATTTTAGGTCACATTAAAAATGGAAAAGGTTCTGACATGATTTATTTTTGTCTTATTAAATTTACATGACAAAAATCTGACATTTTAACACGGGTTTGTAGACTTTTTAAAATCCACTGTATATATGATGAGTTTCCCTATGTATGTATGTATGAATGTATGTATGTATGTATGTATGTTTGTGTGTATATATATATATATATGTGTATGTTTGTGTGTGTGTATGTATGTATGTATGTATGTGTATATATGTGTGTGTGTGTGTGTGTGTGTGTGTGTGTGTGTGGAATCTACCAGAAATAATAGATGTTGTTGCTCTTAATAGATTCAAACTTAAGTCTTCCAAATGAGAGGCACTGTCTTTAACCTCTACACTATGGCATTAAATGATTCAGCCGTCGCTAGACTCCATTGAGCATTGTGTTAAACTGACTAACAATTCTCATTAAATTTACCTCCACCATAGCGTCTAGGATCTGTATTGCTTTTGCCATTGGCCGTTTTAACAGCTTTTAGCCAGTAATTGGCTTACTAGTATCTACTAACTTCCTACGAATAATCATAAGAATCGAGCAATTGCTAGCGAGACTGAAGATGACATTTTCCATGCCAGAAACAGTCACAATATAACGATAAACGTTTTTTTTCAGGCTTACTATAATGTAGATACAGTACTAATGGTTTTAGCCAGCAATGTTATCGTCTATAGGGAATAATTCATTACGCGTGCTTCGCTTCGCCTTGAGGAGATACGAACGTGGGACCTATAGTTTACAGGTCTGCTTCTCTAACCACTATGCTATTTACTCACTCACTCACTCAGAAGGAGATATTCGCTCTTCTTGGCCAGCTCCGCTTACACGGTCAGACCAAAACAGAGATCATGTCCACAACAAGAGAAATGACTGCTGAACTTTCCTCACGTCATGGATGCACTCTACCAAACCGTTACCTCTACTAGCATTAAAACAGCATGCATATCCTTCTGATCAAATTCACCCAAGTCCTCTTCCTGAATATTATGCACTTATTAAGGACATTCTAAACAGCTTGTTTTAGAACTGCCATATTTATGCCAGAATAATATGAGCGGTTGTCACAAGGGAATACGTTTATAAATAAACCCATTCCTAGTAAAGATCTGTGGCTTGGAAAAGAAGAATTGAGTAAGGAGTAACTTTCTTTTCTTACTCTCAATGTTCTCCTGAAGCATTGCGACCGAATAAGTCCAACCCACACTTACCCTCTGTGTGATATGTCACACAATACACTCTTCTCAGGTTAAGTGAACCACTTTCATAATAATACTACAAGAGCTTATTGTTCTGGATGTCAAACCTGTCCTCTGGAACCCGCAGATATGAAACCATGAATGTACCCCTGACCAAGCTCACTTGAGTCTGCCAACACATCATCTACTATATCTACTCTAACATCACACAATGCAACACTTTTGTTAACCCTTTTACACACAGGCTCCTCACAAGCTCCTCACAGGCTGCTCACAGGCTCCTCACAGGCTCCTCAGAGGCTCCTCAGAGGCTGCTCACAGGCTCCTCACAGGCTCCTCACAGGCTGCTCACAGGCTCCTCACAGGCTCCTCAAATGTGGGTTCCAGGTATTCTCCACCCACACTCCTAGGCTATTATAGCTGTTAACAGCACCCAGCTCTAAGGTGAAAATATATTTTTTGTTAGATCATGGGACAGTAATCTAGATAGTTATCTGCGAACAGATGCATTGTACTGTGCAGAAGTCTTTGTCTCATGAAAAAAATATATATATATTATGTTAATGTATTTATATATCACTTTGTTACAACTTCTAATGCAAAAAGCGATTCTACCATTCAAACTTTTTGGGTTACTTAGAAACTTTAAAATTGCATCAAATTAATCAGAAATACAGTATAGACATAGCTGATGTTGTTAATCTCTATTGTCGCTGGGAAAAGCAGATTTTTTATGGAATATCTGCATAGGCATACAGATTATCAGCAACAATCACTCCTGTGTTCCAATGGCATTGTGTTTGCTAATCCAAAAGTATCATTTTAAAGGCTAATTGATCATTAGAAAATATTTTTCAGCTGAAAACTGTTGTGCTGTTTTAAGAAACAATTAAACTTGCCTTCTTTAGATTAGTTGAATATCTGGAGCATCCTCAATTGTGGGTCCGCTTACAGGCTCCAAATGGCCAGAAACAAATAACTTTTTTTGAAACTCGTTAGCCTGTACTTGTTTTGATATGAAAGCTATTACGTTTGACAAAATGCCAAGAAACAGAAGATCTCATCCAACGCTGTGTACTACTCCCTTTACAGAACAGCACAAACTGTCTCTAACCAGAATAGAAAGAACAGGAGGCCCGGATGCACAACTGAGCAAGTGGACAAATACATTAGTGTCTAGTTTGAGAAACAGACCCCCAGGTCCTCAACTGGCAGCTTCATTAAATAGTTCAACATCAACAGGGAAAAGGTGACTCCGGGATACTGGCCTTCTCATCTGCGTTGCACATAAAAAGCCATATCTCAGACGAGCCCACAAAAAGATTAACTTTGGCTACATTACAGACACTGGCAAGAGGCAGATTGGTCAAAAGTATAATGGACAGTTTGAACATTTGTGAGACGCAGACCAAATGGAAAGATGCTGGAGGAGTGCCTGATATCATCTGTAAAGCACTCGTCATTTATTATACACAAGTCCGTTTAAATATATTTGACCCTGTCCAATCTCAACAAGAACAACAATATTTAGTAATACTGAATCCATCTTGCTATTGAGGTGCTTTAAGTTTGCTTATGCCATTTTGGGTTTCATTAGATGGAGCTTTACTGTGTTCACATATTTAAGTCTCCTAACAGTTTTTAACATGTTGGTTAATCTATCCCACCCAGGGCATCTCTTGACATCTGTTACAGTGTAATTATTAGCGCACTGGAAAGCAAGCTGTTGGTTGGGGAAATTCACACTGTGCTGCTTCCGTCCTTCTTATTTATAATTTAACAGCTGCACCAGTATAAAAACTGTCAGATAATGCTCATGTTTTACATATGATAGGCTTCAAGCAGGCTTCTGAATATCATTACAAATAAAATGACAAGGGATTAACTGCCATACTTGTGTATTACTCAGACATCTGTACCACGGGGAAGATTGGATTCTAAGACAGACATATTCCTAACCAATCTGACACCAGCATGGCTTCATTCCAAAAGCAGTTAGTTACTGCTTTCTATCTGTGTAGAAAAAGGGTGTTTATCAGATTGGATCAGATATATGGGATCAGGAAATTCCTTCAGCATGAGAAAACTAAACATTCGCTGTTGTTTCGGTTTGTTTTGCTATCTTTAACCTATAGGTATGTTTCAGAGGTAGGACCAGTTTGTTTGTTGGGATTGAGGAATCTCTTGTCCTTGTAAATGTAAGAAGAGTAAAAGAGATTTAAGACAAGAAAAGTAGAAATACAAGTAAGGTAAACAAGGGGTGAAGGTCAGGGTCATAGGTTATGGCTGTTTGGTCACGGGGGTCATGAAAAGACGGTTGGGCGACTCACTACAAAGCTGGCAAAATTTCAAGGTAAATGGTATCTGGGGCACGGTGTTTAGATGGCCATTTTATTAGAACACATGGAAATACTTTTACCTCGAGTTGATGGTTGTCTCAACATGATGTGAAGTGTTGAAAAATGGGGTAGATAATGACAAATGTGAGGAAGACAAATAGTTACATATCAACCACTTGTACCCTGTGGTTCTTTTGCCAGGAACATGATGACTTGTGTGTGTGGCCGACTATGCATATTGATTTGTGTGTGTGCCTGACTAATTCTGACGTGCCTACCAGGATGGCATATGGTTTCGACTAATTATTCAGCCATTTTCAATCACGCTGCAATAAATTCATCCAAACCGCTGCATTACTTCCTTTGAGAACAGAAGTTTGTTTTCAAAGGTGTAAGCCCATATTGCTTTTACAAGCCTTTCTCTGAGGCCCTGCATTGATGATGACTGCAGCTGAAGGGGCTAGCAGTCCCTCTGCTAATGGAAAGATTTCAACAGCTTGTCATTACAGGCAGTTAACACATTGAACTGGGATTCTACATATATAGAAAACATTTATTTTGCTGAATTTTCCTCAACATCTCATTCATGTACAGTACGTTTCTCTTTTCATTGCTTTGATATAATAATCTGGGATGGTTTGGTGCTAGTATTTGTGTTGACTGACATTTTAAATCTGTTAGTTGTGTCAATGCCTTACAGTTTAACTAATGAAGGCATTGTTAAGGGTTGCTTTATATGTCCTCTTTTTGTGGGTGTGAACTGAAACTGGGTTTTTGCATGTCCCACTCTCTAACAAACTACCAATCAGGATATAGTGCAGTGATTAAGGGCACATTTGTCTCTTGTCCGCTTCGAGATTTTAACCGGCAATCTTGCTCTAAACTCTAGGCTACCTTATTCCTCTTTGGGGACCAGGATTGGAAAACAATGATTGATTTTATTTGACATCTGAAAATACATAAATAGTGTTAAACCTGGCAACAGGGACACAAACCATCATGGGATATAAACAAAAACAAGTCCAAGGACTTTTTCCATGCGGTCCTCATTGGAAGCCATTGCAGCAAGGCAAAGCACATGTTGACATGGCCGCTCAATGCCGTATATTTAACCATAACAACGTCTTGATGTTTACATATTTACTTATAAAAAAAATCCTAAACACACACCCAGCAACCCCTCCACTAGTGGTGTGTGGTTGACGTCATTTGCCTTCGCCTTGCAGAGGTGTTTAATCCAATGCTTGGGAGAAACAGTTTTAATGGCAGCCGGGAACTAGTTCCACTCTACCACAGCCTTGTAAAGAAATGGTATAACTGGATAAATAGTTTGACAATGAAGAGTAAAGGAATTACCTAATGAGTCATTCTTTGACTTCTTATTGACAGGGAATGAATAAAGATTCTTAAGAATGAAAACATGCAAATGCAGCTGCTCCAATAGACATTCAAAATTGAATTTGAATTCTAGGTGATGTACTGTATTGTCGTTAGTCAGCCAGGCTCTTGTGTAACACCACGGTACTGTGCATGTGCAGGCTGTAAAAACGACCTGTTTCAGTTACCTAAGATCTTAGCTTGAATCTACTTTTTAAATTTTGATTTAGAGAAAATTAGCAAATAGACTCTTGTGAAACCCCAGACACCTGTCTGGTATACCAAGTGGAATTTGCAAGGATTGCTAAAAGTCTTGCGGTTATCTTGTGTTTCTAGGTTGGACAGTTGAAGGCATGTCAATCTGCCATCGCCACGTCTATTGTACATTGCACCATTTGGTTTGCTGCTAGAAACATCCTGTATATTTACAGTGATAGTCACTGTAATAATCTGCCAATATAAAGAGTATTCACGCATGTGATTCAAGGTGATCACAGAGTTTAATCAGAGAATTTCCAGAAGACAATCTTCTTGAAGTTGTTAGTAAAACCTCATCTGTGTTAGCTAGAGACAAGCTTTCCACAGCATGTGAAAGCAGGAAGTGGTTCTGCCTATGACTTTCAATGAGATCAGATTTCAACATGGTTCGTCTGTGATTCCTTCCCAAATGTGTCATTTTAATAAACCAACTATTACAACTGAAACATTTTGGCTCCAAACTAGGAAATACCTGAGATCAAAGGATTTTGAAACAGAAAATGATTTTTTTTCTCTGTGATGGACACCAGCTTTATAGGAGCCATTTGAAGGCAGACACGTCCTTCGGTTTTTCAGTACAGTTGTTCAGTTACTAATAACAGAATGAAACGGGACAAACTGTCAGATATGTTTTAGTACATCTCACAGATATGTATGACACTTCAACACCTTTGCCATCTATGATCTTCATTCAAAATATACAGTCCCAGTCAAAAGGACACAATCATCCATGCCCTTCAACTTTGCCATTTACAATGCTTTTTAAAAATGTGCTTTGCATACATCATTACAGAGATCATAAATATCTTATGGGGCTGAATGGAGACACTTTTGAGGTTCGAATACTACTGAATAATCTAATCTCACTAAGTAAAAAAAAAACATAAAATTACAAACGATATCCCCCTGACAATTTCTTCAGCAGTGCACTTGGCTCTTAAACACCATTACTTCTTAAATCCAATATTATTCTGCCCCATCACATTCTATTTCGCCAAGATCACACAAAATGCTTAATCTTCAGGGACGGTGCTAACTCGAGCCATATCAAGTGCCAGAAAGAGGCAGCAAAATCTTTGCTGCAGAAAAACTGACGTTTGCCATTTTGTTCTGACTTGATCTGTGTTCGACCTGTAGAGCATACACTTTGATAATTGTGTACATTCAGAGTTTAGGTTTAACCCAAATTTCAGCTACCCATTTTCTTTACATTACAAGTTTATTTTGGTAAGTTTACATTGTAATGTGTTCCTGAATCAAGAGAGATACATCATAAAAATCAGTTTAATACAATATTTTTTATCAAATACATCTCAACTCCTGGAAACGTTTGCCTAACCACAAAAGTTTTCTGGAGTGTTTGAAGGAGGTCAATAATGAATAAAGGTTAGCTATGAAGGTCAGCTTGAATTCCAGACTGAGATTATTTATTGAGGATGACTGGAGTAGATATAACCAGCGCCAAAGCAAGCAGACAAGACCAACATGTAGGAGAAATATAGTATGGTTCTTTCTATTGTCAAATATTTACATATTAAGCATAATAATACAGTGGCTTTAAAAATGATTTACCTCCCTGGACTGTTTTCATTTCATTGTATCATTTATTAAGTGAAAAAAATGAATCTACAAATTGTTCTAAATTAAATTACAAATGCAAAACAGAAAATAATTCATTAAACTACAGTTTCCCAGTTGGCGCTCGTTCTACTTGCTTCAACTCAGTTTGCGACTCCAGTTCTCTCGTGTTACACACAAGTCTTAATGTGTGAGCACAATTGTCATTGAGAAAACCCCTGTGCCATTAATGTGTTTTAATAAATGAATCTTCCAGTATGTTAATAGAGTTAAATTTCTCTACACAGTGTTTTCTTAATGCTCAGTGGGTGCAACTGGTATCATGTCTGTGTGTGTGAGATTATGACACAATCATTTGATTTTGAGGGCTGTCTTTATAGTTTTTAGGCCAGAATTGTATTTTTCCCTGTGTGTATAGTTTTCAAGATGTTTGAGAGTTTTTATAATGGGTGTGGTGTTTTCGGGTATTATTCAGAGAATAGTGTGTATGCTATTGGGAAGAACTGCGACCCGCTTCAGTCAATATTTGGCAGAGACACCACTGTCGGCCATTGCAGTCATGAGTCAATTTGGAAAAATTCTACAAGCTTTGTACAAACTAGATTGGGACCATTGATGAACGGCAATTTTTTTCTTTCCACATATTCTGAATTGGACTGAGGTCTGGTCTTTTACTGCCCCTCTCCTGGACCTTTACCTTTTTGTTATTAAGCCACTCCAGAGTGGCTTTAGCTGTATGTTTGGGGTAATTGTCCTGCTGGAAGATGAATCTTTGTCCGAATCCCCGGTTTCTGGAATCAAATAAATATTTAAACAAATGTTCTGACAAATTCTGGAAAACCCTGAAAAACAGTTCCTCAATATCTCAACCACAATGGATATATTATGACTCTGGTTCTAAAACTGATGTTCATGTTGTTTTTGATGCCTTCAATCACCACTTCATTGCAGCAGGCCACCTGTTTGATAAAACATTGCCTAAACCAAATTCAAAGAGTATCAAATGATAATGGGCTAATCCTTAATCCACATGAAATGTTTTGCTGATGCCTGTTTTTGCATGTTTATGCCCGTTTTGCATGTTAATGAAATGAATAAAGTTGAAGTTACTTTGCTGGATGTCAACGTTAGGAAATCCACTGAGGTCCATTAACTCGATCCAGGCCGGCTGGCTAGCGCTGCTCCTTTACCTTGAAAGCTCTAACACACATTTTCAAACGTTTTCATTCCTGTGGTCATTCCCAAAGTTTGGAAAATGTGCTGTCACTACGTAACAGTGCGGATGCTAGTGACCTACACAATTATCGTAAACCGAAATCAAAATTGTCTTGCCATGCAAAAACCCTGACATTCTAAGCAGACATACAGTTGTGCTCCTTTTGAATGGGAAATGGCATTTTGAACTAATATACAGATTTTAGATCAGAGAGCAATACAATTACAGTAACTACATTAATGGTTAATTACATTGCCAAAGCCTTGGATCAGAAATTACAGAGATGTAGGATTTGAGAATTGCTTGAGGGTATGGAGTAGAGGTCCCTCCTGTTGCTGCATAGACACCATGGGCTTGTAGCAGATACAAGCTTCCCCTGGAAGCCAGTGTGGTTGACATGGGAGAACTTTGAACACTAGATGGGCACTAGATTGTCATTCTCAATAAGTGGCAGTGGATTGGCTGCACACACCGGGAACCCTAAGAAGAGTGAGTTGCAGTAATCCAAACATGAGAAGGGCTTGGATAAGTATCTGTTGCAGAGAATGAGTCTGGAGGGGCAATATCACTGTGTTGCTGTCATCTAGATCACTCCAAGGTTCTTTGAACTTTGGCAGGAGGGAAGTGGGCAGATGTAAACCATGAAGTCCTGAAGGGGACAAGCATTCCTGCAAAACAAGAGCAGCTCAGAAACACAACTCCTTCTCTTGTACAAGCATTTTACACACTAACAGCCTGATTTGCAATTCCTGGCATGAAATTCACTGGTGAATTTTGTGCTATTCTCTAGGTCCCAAAATCTAATTTTGGATGATCTAAAAAAAAACAGTTCTGCTATAGAACTTTCCCTTCTGCAAATTCCTTGGCTCTCACATCAGTGTTGAAGTACATATTTTCAGTCTACTGTATCATGCAGCTCAGTGCTTTATAACAATCAATCATCATTTGATTGTCTGAGACTCCCTCACTTCTAGAAGGGCCAGACATTAGTTGACGCTTGTATACAGCTCTGGAAAAACTTAAGAGACCACTGCACTTTTCTTACTTTTTGAAAATGTTGAACAGGAAAGGTTTTGAGTGTGGAAGAGAAGCGTTCAATTTGCAGTGGTCTTTTAATCTTACCTCTTCTTTTCCTCACTCAGAACCTTTGGAAAGCAAATAAAAAGGTTCAGTGGTCTCTTAATCTTACCTCTTCTTTTCCTCACTCAGAACCTTTGGAAAGCAAATAAAAAGGTTCAGTGGTCTCTTAATCTTAACTCTTCTTTTCCTCACTCAGAACCTTTGGAAAGCAAATAAAAAGGTTCAGTGGTCTCTTAATCTTAACTCTCCTGTTCCTCACTCAGAACCTTTGGAAAGCAAATAAAAAGGTCCAGTGGTCTCTTAATCTGAACTCTCCTGTTCCTCACTCAGAACCTTTGGTAAATACCATTTAGGAAGAAGACGGATTTATTGCAATGCTTCCGTTTTGGGCAGAAAAAGCCAGCAGGTTCAGGTGTAGATGAGAGGGACACTTTGGTATTATATATTAGCAGTAACGCATCTTTTGAGTCTATGATTTATAGCCAAAATGCTATGGCTAACTGTTGTGTCCAGGCTCTCAGCAACGTATTGCGCCTAAGAACAGGTTGTAGCTGTGGTTTATTGGCCACATATCCCAGCCCTGTGTGCAATATTGCTCAAGCATTATATCAATCTTTAAAAAAAAATTAAAATATATTTACGTTCTAATATAATACTATTTAAATTGACTTTGTGACCTGCCGACAAACATCCCAGTAAGACAATCTCAACAAAATGGTTTATAAAACTCCAAATGTTTAAACTAAAACCCAGTTTCCAAAAACATTGGGCTCTTGCGTAAAATGCTAATATTATCAGAATTACATGATTTTTCTATCCTATATGTAATTGAAAATAGCACAAAGAGAACATATCAAATGTTGAAACAGAGAACAGTTATTGTTTTAGGAAAAATTCATGACCATTATGATGTTTTTTTAGGAATGGCTTCATCTTGCATTGCAGAGTTATAACTTGTGCATTTGTGGATGCAGTGGCGTGTTCGCAGACAGTTGTTTTCTGAAGTCTTCCTGAGCCCATGCAGTGATTTCCACTACAGACATTTTTAATGCAATTCCACCTGAGGGCCTGAAGATCACGGCCATCCAATATTGTTCTTCTCCCTTGTCCTTTGTCCCACTTCTTCAGATCCTCTGGATCTTTTAATTATATAATTTACCACAGATAATGAGATCCCCAAACATTTTGTAATTTTACATTGAGAAACGTTATTCTTTAATTGTTGCACCATTTGCCCATGCAGTATTTCACAGAGTGTTGAACCCCTCCCCCTCCTCACTTCTGACAGACTCCTCCTCTCTGGAATGATCTTTTAATACCCAATCATGTTACTGACCTGTTGCCAATTGACCTTATTAGTTGTATGATATTCAACCAGGTTTTGTTTTTTAACAGTACACTACATTTTCATTCCTTTGTTGCCTCTGTCACAGCTTTTTTTAAATGTGTTGCTGGCATTAAAGTAATATTTTAATGATCTGCACATCATTACATTCTGTTTCTATTTACATTTTCTGCAGCGTCCCAACTTTTTGGGGAAATGGGGTGGTAGAACCAAATATTGACAAACCATTTAAAAGCCTTTATTGTGGGGTTCCTGTGAATTTTTCCAAAATACAGTGGCTCTGCTGTTAATCTTTTCTGATTTAATGCAAATATTCCTACATATCTGGAATTATTAAACCTCAGAATGCTGCTGTTCAAGGCAGGTATCCTGTTATGAACTGCTGTGCATTTGGCTTCTGCTTTGTTAGAGCTTTCATGGTATCATGGAATTATAGCACCCCTATGTCCAAACATTTAGGGGCATCTCGTAAAAGAAAGGTCAGTAAATTCTCTGGAACCGCCACCTACAGCCTTCTAAAGATTTTACTGGATGCAGATGAAACCTTCACTCTAAAGAGAAATCATGACAAAGACTAAGTTATTGACCAGCTGGGAAAAACAGACATGAGTCTGTGGGACTTGAGGGAAATGCAACAATCCTTATTTCCACCAACGTGTATTTTGAAGTCTAAATAGTCTAACTATTGACATTGGTTGGTGTATGATGGTCCCCTGGTGTCATGGGAATAAACAAAGTGCATCGTATTTTTGGAAGGGTTAGTAGATTCACTGGAATTAAATTAAAAGGAAAATCCAGAAAACAGCCATTCGCTGAAATGAGATTGAATTAATCAAGGACAGTGGGGAGAACAAGTATTTGATACACTGCTGATTTTGCAAGTTTTGCTACTAACAAAGCATGTAGAGGTCTGTACTTCAACTGTGAGAGACTGAATCTAAAACAAATATCCAGAAAATCACATTGTATAATTTTTAAATAATGAATTTGCATTTTATCACATGATATGAGTATTTGATCAGTATCAAATACTCGTTCTCCCTACTGTATGCCAGTTGTTTGTTAAAAATGTGAAAACATCTGTCGAGGTTGAAAGAGAAGGAAAACGTGAATTAGAGGCGTATGAATAGGATTCCTTTAAAAGTGAAAAGTGAATAACATTTTATAAAAGCGTACAATGAACGACTGGGTTAATTCTTCAGCTGAGGTCCTTGGAGTTGCATTTCTGAAAAGACAGTTAAACCAGGGGACAATTGCAAAATGTTGACTTTAAGACATTGCCTTGCTACAGGCACATGAAAAACTCATCAATCAGTGATTGGATGTGTGATTTCAACCCGGTGTTCATCTCTTCACACCTGCGTCTGAACACTTCCCCATGTTCCATTGTTTGTGCTCTAGATGGATAAAGACAGCGTTGAGGTTTTGTTAGTCCCTGAACCCAGTACAAAATGTGTTGGAATCTGTTACATACATTGAATCTGTGTATACAATCCAAAAAATTTGCATACAATCCAAACTCTGAGGCTTTGATAATAAAATATATTCTTTTCAGTTATTAACTTTGAATACAGCGATAGTTTCTACCATAGCCAACCTAAGTAGCTAGGTAGTTGGTCAAGCTAATACTGTAAAAGCCAACGTTACTATTACCTGACATTGAGCATGGACATGTCAGCATCTTTTGACGATATACAACATTTTGGCTTCTCTGTTTGTCTGGGATTTTCCAAAAAATACTAATTTTTGTGTCAAAATTGAGTTTGCGTGACTGAGGAGCAAAAGGACAGAGAAGAGTTTTGACTGGGTAGATCAGGAGCTGCCTTCCTCTAGGGGCAGGACAGCCAAAAGCCCAGAAGTGGCAGAATGGAATGGATTGCAAGGTTTGAGCATTACCTGAAAGTAGGGTAGGGAAAATCCAGTTGGCGTGTCTCAAAATATTCTCAAAATATCCTACCATGCAAAGCTACTAATTGTTGCAATTTGAAATCCCTAATTGGTTCCTAAATAGTTTAATTCCCTAACTCTGTTCCTTATTGTATGAATTATGCAGTGCTGTAAAATTGTACCACAGTGGAAAGCTGTGTAACATTCCTTGCAAAAGCATGCAGGAAGTGTTGTCCATTCCTGGTATGTAGTTTAGACTAAGCAATGCATTCGAAAAACAGTTCTGGTTAGATTTTGGACAACTGAACTGCCTTGTTGAAAATAGGCTGCCATTTGGTTGCCCAGTAGGGTGAATTGTCGAACTAAAGAACAACAGTTTTCACCTTCTCCCCTCTAGTAACCTTTTTGTTACTGGGGCTCTAACCAGGCTATCACATTCAAGGATGAACTTGGTAAATATGAGGAAATACAGTTACCTATATTTTATACTTTATATATTTCATGTAAGATATTTTTAAGCTTTTTGTTTTCATTATTGCTATAGTTGTCATTCCAATGATTTTTTTTGGAGTGTCTTCATTCCAGACTGCAATGGAGTACTTGTCAGAGGAACACATTTTCATAAAAAAATGTAATAGTTATCAATTTGTTTTATTAAGTATACAATATTTATTCACTGTTAGTTTGTTTTATTAAATACACAAAATATACAATAAAAAATACTTAACACCTAACCTTATCGCTTTGTTTAAATCCAAGAGTTTTATGGCATACAAATATTGCTTGTTTTATGTGGTTACATTATTACTCACTTATGCTTGTGAAAAAAGAAAAAGTTTATTCCATTAAAATACATTTAGAAATGCACTTAAATAAATTCAAATCCTAAAACCAAAACTCAAGGCATCATCCAAGTCTTTCAGTACAATGATTTGCCAGTCTGAGTGGTTGGGGCCTCAAGGCTAAACTTCATGTAAACATTCATTAGCAGGACGTCTCACTTGCATAAAGGTCTACCACAGTTTATATAAAGGTCACAAAAATAAAACGTATTAATTTTATGTCCCGCAGGCCCTGAGCAAACTCAGTCTGCAGCCTGCAATGTAAAACTATCCTACCATAGGACCTTCAGAGCAATTTGTTATTTTAACCTGCTGGACTGCCTCCTTTAAAGATTCTGTTTCACTCTTAGGCACTACAAATGTAATTAACTGTAAAACACACTGGTTATTTTTTTTAAGTTAGCCTAGCAGTCTAAAAACAAGAATATAAAAAAAAAAGATGATTTGCAATAATACCAACCAGGTTTTTAACAACACCTAGCAACCTCAACAATGAGATGTAGGCCTTTGAAACTGTAGTGAATGTTGGGGCAGGGAAGAGAAACCAGGTCTCTAGACTTACAGGCAAATACACTTTTAAATGTACCCATAGGATGAATTTTACTACATGTAGGATTATAATAGTTGGATTTGAAGTAGAGTAATTGTTTTGTAGTGTCTGTTACATAGAACACGAACCCATAGTATTGGTGGAAGTTTTCAACATTGACAGTACAAAACAATTATTCACAGTACATTTTCAGAGGCATCGATTGAAACATTTTCCTAATGAATTTGCTAATGTCCCATTAGCAAATTGCATTATATAAAAAATATTCAGATTTTTCCAAATATTGTTATTATTATTCCAGATTTTTCCAGTATTTCCCGCAGTTGTTTTAGGTCTTAAACCTCAAAACCCCTTTACTATTAGAATTTTTCTCAATCGCTAAAACACTAAACCCCATTTTCTTAACCAAATTCTTAGTAACCTAAACCCATTTGTCGAACAAATTCTGGTAGATAGGCACCATTTGCAAATTGCATTCACTCTCCTTGCAAAACTCTTAACACATTTTCATTCACCAAATCACATCTGCGATTCTTCTGTGATGCGCTTGTTTTGCAAAATGGTAAACACAGGCGTAAAAAATGTAACACAACTACAACACAGTTGTCATCATACAAACAATGACTCAAAAAAATTCGCACTTGTTTCTAATGATGTGATCAAACCAATTGTTCAGAATAACTCAGTTCAGTGTAGACAGGTGGTACAGGTCTGAGGAAGAGGAGAAAAGTACACGATGTGAAGGACGAAGAGGAAGAGTATGTGTCAGAGGAGGAGGAAGAGTATGTGTCAGAGGAGGAGGAGGAAGAGTATGTGTCAGAGGAGGTGGAGGAGGAGGAAGAGTATGTGTCAGAGGTGGAGGAGGAAGAGTATGTGTCAGAGGAGGAGGAGGAAGAGTATGTGTCAGAGGAGGAGGAGGA
>JACXGJ010000588.1:0-116097 GCA_016801105.1 Esox niger
GTATTCATACACTGTAGCAGCTGTTTCAGTCCAATGCCTTTGTAGATTGGTAGATTGCTGACATGACATGGCGGTGTCAAACGCCAACACATTATTTAACAGCCATGTCTATTGGTTTGCACCACAAACACCCATCATGGATGTTGTTCAACAGGATAATCTCTCCTGTATGTGTTTAATCCTGAGGTGCAATATTGTATTGGTTTTAATAGTCTATCTGACGTGGTATTTTGCTGTGGAGAAAAACGAGTTTTAAACAGAAATAACGTTTCTTACTACTTAATTTCAATTCAAAATTCTTCCAACAGCTCACTGGTTTTTAGTGTTGTTCCTCTGTGCTTCCAGGATGATCTTCAAAGCAGATTGAAAAAGGTGAGACAGTGGTACTGGCTGAATTTGAGACTGTTAAACAGGCAGACTTGACTGTTGTTTTATCAGCCTTTGTATGTTCATTTACATCTGCTAAATACTTGTGTATAAAACCATGATTGACCTGTTATCTGTATATGATCAAAAGTCTCTTATCACCAATCCTTTTGGATTTCCATGATTTCATTTCTAGCTTTATTTCACAGTCCTACTGGAACCCTAAAATCTGCATTTAGAAATAACAAGGTTCGATCATGATTACCCGACAATCACTATTTACTCATATTATGAGAAAGCATTCGAGAACAGTTCAAATGGAAATCAAGATCAATTTGGAACCAGTCAGTTTCTAAAAGTGTTAATTTAGTTAAACTACTCTTCATGTTTTAAAGCATGCTTTTATGTTTTTAGTTAGACAAGACAGTAAAGAGCGGTGAGACGGTAAGCTGGAACAGCCATGGGATTGTGTCTAACCCATGCCTGCACTAGTACACATGTCTCCGAGGCAACGTCATAAGACTGCTAAACCACCCCAGATCACGTGTTCATATATTTTAATTAATCACCATCATTTGCAGTGTATACAGTATATGGGACTGTTACATAAAGCATGACCTGCTGTTTATTTCTACCTCTCTGTTGGTGGCTTCTGAAGGGAATTCAACTATGAATGCCTTTATATCCCCTCAAACTTAAAGACGCATACAGATTTACATTTGAAACATGCCTTGCGCATTTAATCCCTAGCGTATTGAAATAGTAGTGAAAAAATGCGTCCTTTATTACAAGTGTGATTTTTACAAAAAGAGCGTTAATAGCAACAAGGTAGCTACGTTTTAACCAAAGATTTGGATTAAAACATATTCCAAATGTTTAATCTTTTCAAATCGTATGTAGCCAACCCACAGTTCTCGGTCATTAACAGTATTTGTCATTTGTGTGACAGTCGGTTGAGTATGCTGTTTTTTTGTATCACAGTCATGTCTTCTTGTCTATAAGTGCTTTGTTATTTGCTGTTATGCAGACATGCTTTAGATGGATAGATCTTACTGGTCTCAGAGGGATATAACCTGGGAAAACATAACTCGAGACACATTCTGTAGTTTGAATTCAAGTGCAATCTAGGTAGTTAGTGTCTGTGTTAACAGATCTATGTGCTATAGTTCAAATTTCTCTCGTCAGTTCCCAGGCTGCACGTGTTTGTGTGTGCTGTCAATTTCTGTGGATCTAAAGAATCCCAGGACTGGTTCAGTAGGACTGTGTTGTACCTCAAGGGACTCCATCTGGTTCTGTAGGACTGTGTTGGATCTGGAGGGTCTCCATCTGGTTCTGTAGGACTGTGTTGGATCTGAAGGGTCTCCATCTGGCTCTGTCAGACTGTGTTGTACCTCAAGGGTCTCCATCTAGTTCTGTAGGAATGTTTTGGATCTGGAGGGTCTCCATCTGGTTCTGTAGGACTGTGTTGTACCTCATGGGTCTCCATCTGGTTCTGTAGGACTGTTTTGGATCTGGAGGGTCTCCATCTGGTTCTGTAGGACTGTGTTGTACCTCACGGGCCTCCATCTGGTTCTGTAGGACTGTTTTGGATCTGGAGGGTCTCCATCTGGTTATATAGGACTGTGTTGTACCTCAAGGGTCTCCATCTGGTTCTGTAGGACTGTATTGTACCTCAAGGGACTCCATCTGGTTCTGCAGGACTGTGTTGGATCTGGTAGGGTCTCCATGTGAGAGAGAAATGGCTTTAGTACTACAATCAGAGGTTTCCTGTGGGCGCAGATCTGGGATCAGCTTACCTCTCTCTAACCCTTTCCATAATCATTTGGAGATAAAACCACAAAACTGACTTTAGATCAGCAACCAGGGACAACTTCATCAAATACTCCAGACCTTTCCAGTGGTGTGTATATATAATGCTGCAAACTGCCTGGTTTTCATGAACCAACCAAACCCCATGTGAGGATGTCTTTTGACAGGGTGGACCGTGGTGTCTCTGACACCGTCCAGAACATTGGTGGAGTTTCGTTTTGTTTACATTATGTTTACAATGGCACAAATTTAATTTTTAAGGATAATATATCTATATATATATATATACACATATATATATATATATATATATATATATATATATATAGGAATGCAAAATGTGCATATTTATTGCCTAACGTTAAACAATATGATGATGACTTGTTGTTTTGGTTTTATCTTTGGAATATAATGTTACAGCTGTCATCTACATTACTATTCAGATGACTTTGGTAAAGTAGTTGGTAATTTTTATGACTACTATGTGACTGTTTCTGTGCCTTTTTATAGTTAGAATGCATGGTTACGTATTTATTACGATATGGAAGTCACTGAGATGTGTATTTTTGTATTCTGATTAAATAAATGGGTCAACTTTGTTGTAAATTTTCAGGTGCCTTAAAACAAGGCTACCGATTCATATCCCCCTTCTTGAATAAAAATGAATGCGTACACAGTGTGTCACTATTTCTGCCTAAAGCATCAAAAGGACCGCATAACCGTCACTCATTTCCTGAATCAGCGTCAATGTCAAGAGTACTGTGACAGTTCGTTGGGGCAGGACCCAGGCGCAGAGGTGGTGAACTATACATGTTAATCAACAGACTAAATAATACAAGATTCAACTTCAAAAAGAAACGTGACATGAAACAATGATTGACCAAGACACAGGAAACCAGGGACACAAGGAATTGATGAGGGCTGAAGGAGTTACAGGTGGCAAGGACAAATAGGGCACTGGTTTGGGAGAAAAAAAAAATGTTTGAAACAACATAGAAACACACTGGATAGACCTAAACTACATTGAACATAGAGATGTAACAATGGGCACGGCACATGTCTTGTCTGGCCATTGCAAGTACCAGCCAAATGATTACACATAATCACTAACATACACTATTTAATATTACTAACAAACACTATTTAATGTCACTAATACACACAATTTAATGTCACTAATACACACCATTTAATATTACTAACAAACACCATTTAATGTCTCTAATACACCCCATTTAATGTCACTAACACACACCATTTAATGTCACTAACACACACCATTTAATATTCACTAATACACACTATTTAATGTTGTAATACACACCATTTAATGTTCTAATACACACCATTTAATGTTCACAAATACCCACAATTTAATGTTGACTAATACAAAACATTTAATGTTCACTAATACACACCATTTAATGTTCACTAATACACACCATTTAATGTTCTAATACACACAATTTAATATTCACTAACACACACCATTTAATATTAACCAATACACACCATTTATTGTTCAGTAATAAACACCATTTAATATTCACTAACACACACCATCTAATGTTCACTAATACACACCATTTAATATTCACTAACACACACCATTTAATGTTAACCAATGCACACCTTTAAATGTTCAGTAATACTAGTGAACAATAAATGTCCTAAACACATGCTACTTTGTGTTAAGGACGTCCACATCAGTGTTCATGTAGTTGGCCCTTATTGAATGGGGCATATTTTGAGCTACAAACAGACGTGTGTTCTGGACAAAATCCGAGCTCATTGCGAGTCTTACACAAGGGGGTGGAGCTGGACAAAGCCTTCAGACCTGCATGTTGGTAGTGAGACTGTGGATTCAGCCTGAGGTTGAGTGAGGTTGAGGATGGACATGTTGAACCTTCCCGCCACTAGGACGATAACATGGAACTTGGAGTAGCCCGGCGCTGGGTGTAATGTCTCGCCTTGTAACGGACTACCAGCTGTCATGTCTTTATTAGGAGCTTATCTGTTATTGGTGCTGTGCTACGAGGATGGGAGGAGAGGGACTGCAGGTGTGACGGCTGACAGGGACCTCATTGCTGAGGGCTCAGCAGACCAGCATGTTGGTCAACAGGTTCAACATCAGAACCAGCCAGCATCTGTCTACTGGACAGGTATGTCATAACCAGAGCTCACGGCAGGTTGCCCCGAGGTGGTAGTCCTGAGCAGCTTCTCTATCAATCAACAACAAACTATAATTTAAATCAAATCCATGATTTGTGTGGTTTATTCTAATTGTTGATCATTATGATTGTAAAGCGTTTTTTTGTTTTCACAGTAATTCCTGTTGGCATACAGGTACACCTACAAGTAAACAGAGATTATTGTAATTTTATTTGTCATTTTTCTACAGAGGACTTTTTAATGAGAGTCAGTAGATATTGTGATATAGAAAGAGCCACTATGTTTGCTGTAAGCTAATTATAGTTCGACTCTACGAGACATGCTGTGAATTCCTCTCTCTCCATCTGCTCTTTGTTAGTCAGCAGCAAAGAATCCTGAAGAAATGTCTGCCTGTAACTTGATTTTTCCATTGGCTGATTCCGATTACAAGCGAACAAATAGAAATTTAACAGGCATGTTTCAACAGTATGGGTCAGGCCATCATTACAGACCGTGTCCTCTAGACTGCAGAATGAATGGCTTGGTTTGTGTTCGCATTCATGTTCACAGTCTAATATATTCACCACTGAGTAGGAGTCAACTCCCACATTGATTCTTCACATGATTCTGGAGCTCATTGCATCCAAAAAGGAGCATTTATTCACAACTGAAGAACAGAAGGCACCTTTTACTGCAGTAGCAGCTATTCAGTACGACGCCGATCTCCTCGTGCCGTCTGGCCTTAAGAAATGCGACCCTGTCTTGGCTAAGGCCAGTGTTCTCTTGCAGGGATTAGGAATGTGACTGTTTCACATTAAAGATGCTAAGACACGCATTTGAAGCAATGTAATTACTTGTCATCGCCCTGTCCTGGTGTGTCTCCTAATACTGCAATGACCTGGTCACTTGTCTGCTCTGCTTAACAACATGGAAGCCCTCTAAAAGTGCAGACCCGTGAAGTGTGACCGGCTCGCCCCTGCAGGGCCCGCTACCTCAAACGCAGATACCGGACCAGGCTGCGTGGATGCATCCACTGAACTAAATGCAATCACCGCTCCACGTCGCCACACATTTCAGAACAGTGTTCGGCGCCAGTGTAGAGAATTGGACCGTCCCAGCTTTGTTGTTCCTTAATCCCAACACGGCAGTGTGCGACCTGGAGCCACAGGAGACAAATCTCCACAGGCCCATCTGTTCTGCCTATACCGGGGTACACATTTCATTGCCTAACGTAGGCTCATAACCTGACAAAACCATCCATTTTATCCAGCTACATATAAATTCTATATAAGTTCTGTCATGTATCTGACAAAACCGACTGTAAGTTACTAGTCGAGCTCTGTGTAATTTATGCTCATGAAATGGCATCCAAAGGCTGTAGTTCTGTGCCTTGTCTACTCGAATGATGACCAAACAAGCCGGAAAGCCCCAATCTGTCCAAACCCTTAAATTACAATGTGGTGGGCCCCAATTCTCCAAACAAGAAGATTATAGTAATCTGGTATTATTCCCCTCCACACTGAGGCGCTTTAATTGGTCCCTTCTGTCATGTTGGCCCACTTAGACGACCTGGTCAATCATGAGGGGGAGACGGCTGAAGGACAGGCTTCAGCCCGCACTCGTCTCGTATTGTAAGCAAAGCTAAATAAGCCCACACAGACACTTGTCAACTGTCCAAATCTATATAATAACAAAAATATGTTTCATGGCCTATTTGTCATTGTTACACGTGTAAAATAACAGGTTCATTTTCACTAATTGGCTAAACTGAGTGTCTGTATCACAGAGTTCCCCTGGGACCATTTAAACAAGTATCATGTTCATGGACGTTATAGTAAAGGCTGGCAGATTAATGTCACACGTGCAAATAATAAATGCAGATCTATACAAAATACAAAAGTGTAATCTACTCATCACATCTCTACTACAACAATGGAAGAGGCGATTACTTAAGAAATAAAAAGTACATTGTAACGGGGATCATTTAAGTTAAGGTTTTGACCATTATTTAATAATACAATTCAAGTAAACTACTATCCTTTATAAAATCAGTATGTTTTGTAGCTTTGATTATAGTATCTGTATGGTTCTGCATATTCTTACACAGTGACACTGACAGACGGGGACAACCGGTAACGTTGACCCGGGCCCAGGCCTCGGGGGGGCCCATTAGGTTGTCTTAAATATAATTATTTATTACTCAGTCAATCTTGTTGTTTAGTACTACCCAGCTAAACCATTAAACAATAAACGTTTATGACCTGTTTTATGAACAGTAACTATTTATAAAAATGTTGGCCTGTGGTTTGGGTCCTAAATGTTCAATTTTGGCCCACCCCTGGGATTCTTGTCATGCTTATGAATGTGGATATTTGTGTGTATGTATGATTCTGTGAGATTGTCAAAAAATGTTTCACCCAGGTACATACCTGATTATGATTTGTCTAATTGACCTGTGTGACACAGCAATTATATTTTTGTTATTATTGCCATTGTTTTGAGTTTAAGTGTGGTTTGGGTCACATAGTTTATCCAGTGTAAAAATGTGTTGATGCTTAATAGATCGCTTGGTTATGAACATGTGTAATGTACAATGGTGACGTTACTATGAGGAAAATTAAAGTTTTGTGTCGAAACGTCAATCATCTTAAAACATCGAATCGATGAAAATGAGCCTAAAAGCTATAGATCCCTGTCGGTTGAGTGCTCTGACTACTACTTCTACCTTTTGTTTGTTTTTCTTGGTGAATCTTTTTCATGTTTCACAGTAGTTGAGCATCGCCCAGGGAAGGAGACTCTAATAACCTCGGATGCGAACAGATCTTTCGTGTACCGATGCAATTGCATCAGATCTACGAGCCGACATGTAAAACAACAACAGAACCACCCATCGGCGTCTTTTAATCTAGATCTCTTGAATACTAACTATTCTTGAATGCCATCTGAACGTGGCTGATTTCTATAGGTTGTTAATACGGCCAAAATGTGAAAACGTTTTTGAGTTACTGAAGCAACTGCTCATCGGTTTATCTGCGTGTTGCACTAACGACAAAGAGAACTGAGATTTGAACGGAAATATCCTTTGATTTCCCCAGGCCCCGTGTTCGCTCTGAAAATCCAGGTCAGTGACACGTCAAGTCGCCAAACCCTTAGCCTGGCTAGGGTGGAGGTGTATGTGAATTACACCAGGACAAACTCCGCCCTCACCACAGAGGACGGCGTGGTGATGCTCAGTGTTCCCTACCAACCTGGGCTGCCCGCCTCCATAGTGGCTAGCAAAGACCACTACCTTCCCATCTCGTTGCCCTGGAAAACTACCAAGATGCCAAGTGGGTGTTCATTTGTGTTCTGTCTGTGATGACTCTTCGTTGTACTGACACAGCTGTCGAAATCTAACATGAGGTCGCCACCTAGTGTCTGAAACTGTCCATTACACTTACATTTGTCCACAGTTTGTCCAGGAGAAGCAGGTGGACACAGGTTCAACATGCCTTTTCTCTTCTGATTTATGTCAGTATTTACAGCTGTGGCCGTGTCCCTGTTGTCCAGTAACCCGGGCAACATCTGTTGGTTTGAAGATTTGGTTCTGATAACAGGCAAAATAATTGGTATGTCTGGCTGTGTGTGTGTATATGTCTGTATGTACGTATGTCTTATCATCCTACAAACTCTCTATAAATAATGGGCCTTGTTCTTGTAAGTCATTTCCAGAATAACTGCAGGAACTTTCATTTTTAGATGCCTTGCCTCAACCCAGGATTCAATTCCCCAGGAGTTTCCTTAACCTGACAGACAGCAACCTCTCCACTGTCACAGCTCACCTTACAATGCCTCAGCTGACTGGTGGGAAAGACTGCTACTCCTGCCCCACTGGCCTTCTGATCAGCAACTCAGGTGTGTGGGTCTTTATATTTGTAAATGTCTGCTGACACACTTTTCAAAATCAAATGCATTAGGAGATAGGTAGCGAGGGAGAAAGTTGCAGTGCCGGAATCAGACAGCCATTTGCAGTGGCTAGTTGGGTTTATATGTGTTTTGGGTCGCTGTCTCAGGTTACAGCAGTGTTGAGTTGAAGCCTGTAGCTTCAGTCCACGCTCAGCTCCTGTCCCATGGTGGAGAGGTCCTGGTGACTGGACCCATTGATATCACTCTTCCCCTGGGGGAGAACTCTGGACTGAAGACCTCCCAAGCCGTGCCAGCCTGGAGTTTTGACCGTACCACTGGTGCGTAAATGGGAGTTATGTGATGTTGCCTCTACATACAGACCTAAACCCAGTTTAACATGTAACACTTCAGTGCAGAAGATTTGGAAGAAGGCTGACTGTCATTCCAGATTTAACATTTTCTTCTGTCTACCATGTGTGTGGTCAACAATATTATTCAATATATTTATATAAATCATTTAATATATGAACATGTTATTATTATTACTGACAGAATATGAATACTACTACAGTACAACACATACAAAATAAATTATATTAATAAATATATTTCAGGGGTCTGGATGAACAGAGGAACAGGAACAGTAAAGATGGAAGAGGGGAAGTTGTTTTGGGCCTTCATTGCTCCTCATCTGGGCTACTGGATAGCGGCACCTTTGCCATCTAATGGAGGTAGGCATAGTAAAAACGAAATGGACAGAGAACCAGAGGGCCAATTGGACTTGTCATAGCAAGTCTCAATAAGGTATTTTCGCCCAAAATATAGACAGTGTTATGAACAGAAAGGAGATTGTCAATTTTTCTAAAGAAGTTGATTTAGATTATTTACTTGTTATCTGAGAAGTCTCTAACCAGACTACATCTGTCTTATTAGGTTATGTGCAACATACCAGTTTCTTGGAATTTATCTCTAACCATAGCGCCTACATCATGGCGGCCCTGGGAGGAACGCTTACCTTCATAGTTGGAGTGTGCGCTGTGATCCTCTGTTGTCTTAGGTAAGAGATATAGTGATTTTGTTGTTACCCCAATAAAATGTTATTTATCAGATGCGTCGTAACGAGTGAATTTAACATTTACATTGTAAATCTGTTAATTTTTTACTTTTTTCAGAAATTGTGTGATATACTGACCAAGGCCTCTTTTTACCATGTAAACTAATGGGCTAAAATGTATAGATTTCCTAATTCAGTATACCATAGCCAAGATGACCATGCCAAAGTTAGTGAGTTTTAATGGTGATGTGAAGAACGTGTTGGTAATGGAAACGTCTCTCTTCCAGCGAAAAGAAGTCAGCAAGACACCACCGCATCAAAATAGCTGTGTTGCAAAGTGACAAAACCACTTCAACATACGACAACCAACTCTGCGAGGTTTCCTCTCAAGACTCTGCCCATTCTAATGACGTGTCCAGCCAATCATTAAAATCGAGGAAGAAAGACGACCAATCAAATGTTTCCGTGTCTTACAAGCACAATGATGACTTCAACAGCTGCGTCGAGCATGTCCATGTCTTTGGCCCAGATTCATCCAGGACTTTGCCGCAGAACCATCCAGCCGACAGGAGTGATGTTCAAAGGCCCAGGGACATTGATGAGCAGATAGGACTTCCTCTCTCTCTCAATGAGACTTTGTTCCTGCAGGACAGGCTGCTCCAATTCCAAAACCAAACCGTGGCTATCCTCCACGCCCCAGGGCGTTGGAGCTCACCCGATCAGCCCTCCCCAGTATGCCAGTATGCCACCATGCCCAGAACAGATGGTGACCACAACCCAGGGCAGAGACAATTGGTTGGTTTAGAAAATCTCAGCCAGAATTTGCCCAGGGACCCTCTACCCTCTCAGGGGCTCCTCCAGGGGCATGACACGAAAGGAGAGCCAGGGGGTCCGGAGGTGGACCCATCCACTATCGAACTGGGGAACCAAGGCCGCAACTTCACTAGTCTCCCAGAGTCTGTCTCAGTCCCCAAGAGTCTGAATGAGTCCAGGGTGAGAGGAGGGCACCGACCTCGAGGTGGACGACCTTTGTCCAGCCAACTCCAGGACACAGATTGGAATTCGGAGCAGACCTTGTCAGAACCAAGAAGGGCCAAACCCTGTTCCCTCACGCCGCGGGCCTGGTTCGTCTCCCTGGAAGGCAAACCGGCAGCAGAGATCTGCCGCAACTCTTCTTCAGTCAATGACTCAAAAAGGAGACATAAAGGGGAGGGGGAAAGCCGTGACACCAGCCTGGACTCCGGGGTGGACATGAATGAGCCCAATAACCAGCCTTTTGGTGTGACGAGGCCGACAACGCTGGGTCGCAGTAGCACCTTCGTCAAGAGAACCATGTCGCATGTCAACCCCCTCCTTGTCCCGTCTGATGATGCAGACCAGGTGCACAGCGGGAACGGCTTCATAGGAGATCAACCCCCCCATGGGGACCTTCCTGGGGACAGCAGTGGAGAACTTTGAGACTTGAGGAACAGCAACCAATGTTGCAAAGTAGCGGCTTGGGGACTGGTCCCTTGAGTTTTCTGGACTTACCGTTGAGGAATGTTTAGAAATCGATATATAATGTAGGACAAACATGTCCTTATGAAATATCCATGCGATTTGTATTAATGCCATTTCCAATGGAACCTATCCACAACATTTGCCGGGTGTCCATTTCACCCCTGTGGACACCATGAGGACATCGTCAAGAGCCTTGCGCCATGGAGAGGTAAAGCTGCACAATAACCTCAGCTCAAAGCATGAGCTGGAGTCCTGTGGGGAAAAGCACGTGGACACTATATTGGACTCACTGAGTCAGTAGATGTTATCACATTCCTCTGTGACAAGTTGTTATCACTGTCCTCTCTGTCAATAGATGTTATCACAGTCCTCTGTGTCAATAGATGTTATCGCATTCCTCACTGAGTCAGTAGATGTTATCACATTCCTGTGACAATAGATGTTATCACATTCCTCTCTGTGACAATAGATGTTATCACAATCCTCCCCGTGACAATAGATGTTATCAAATTCCTCTCCGAGTCAATAGATGTTATCACATTCCTCTCCGAGTCAATAGATGTTATCACATTCCTCTCCGTGTCAATAGATGTTATCGCACTCCTCTCTGTGACAATAAATGTTATCACATTCCTTGCAGGTAGCTCTGTACACCATGAAACTTAAAATGGAATCTTAGTTTCACTTCCTATTTGTCCTGTTTCTAACTCATACTGTCATGGTGGTGGGGGGGGTGGTGAGAAAAGAGAAATCAGATGCAGGAGAAGTTGACGGATCATGAAGGGAATTTATTCCGTGCTGAGTACAATGGCGATGGCTGAAGCTACTGCATAAGCAGACACACCGGCTGAAACTTGACATACAACAACACTGAACAAAGACAGAGGAAACAGGGAATCTATATTTATTTGGTGATGAGACGACAGGGACCTGGTGTGTAATAGAACCAGTTAGTCCAGAGTTGCGTTGAAGTACAGCAGGGAAACTGGGGATACACATTGTCTACCTTGCATTTAACACACCCATACTTTCACTTTTGTTTCTGTTCAACTCCCGTGTTATTGGCTGTCTTCTACACAAAGGAAAAACGGCACTCACATTGCTAATAGAAAGCCAACATTTGCTTAAGCCACATTTTATCTTTTGGACCAAGAAGTTCAACATCTCAACATTGTGGTTGAATACCAGTTTGGAATCTGTTGTACCCTCCTTTGGTAAGATGATTTTCTTGTCCTACTGCCTTAAAATGATGTTAAGTGATTCATGACTGCTCCTGCTCAGTTCTAGTCTAATTACATATCTCTAGAATTCTGTTATTCCAGCTCTTGTACGCAACTGTAACTGTTAGAAGTACGACTTTTTTTAGAGAATGTTGTTCTACACATTTATTGCTAAATATCAGTGTTGTTTTCCTTATCTTCTTTACATTTTGTGCAGTTTATTACATTACAATTTGTTGCTTTAAGGGTCAGTTCACCCATTTCTATATGTTGAGGAATATTTTACTCTTCAGTGAGACACAATGCTTTTAGTGTTGATTATAATAATTAATTGTGTTTGGTTGTTAGTATAAAGTGTTCAGTCATAAGATCACCTCTGGGGCTGTAAAGGCACATGTATTGTATCCATGCTGTACGGTATGAGCTCTCTGCATTTCACACCGAACTAATTTGCAGCTGCTTTCACTTTAAACTTTAACACATCCATGACAACAATATGCAGGTGTTGCTGGAAATGCAGAGAAACAGGAAAACGCAGACAGACACCTTACCACAAATAATAATCTTCTCTGTGCTGAATACAAAAGAATGCCAGACCTTCTAAATGTGTGCAAGCCATTGATGTCCCTCCCATATCTATTTCAGTTAACAGGTACCCACACTAAATTAGCAATAAACCATGGAATTTCTGGAGTCAACAAAGACGGACCTGTGCCAGTGGTTATCAACGGATGCTCAGTATATCATTGACAAGTGTGAAGATATTTTATCTGTTAAACAAGGAAAGGCTGTGTGCCTCCAAGATACTGATGAAGAGAAGATCAACATGCTGTTGAAAACTATCATGGAAGTGGGACAGAAAACATCCGAGGAGTTCCTTGAGATTCTGAAAAAAGAACAGAAGCATTACCCAAGTCTTCAACAGCATTTCAGCCAGAAGATGCATGGTAGAAACAGAATACAACAACATTCTTACTGATTCAAAACATAAACAGGAACAATGACATTTCTAGAATAAAAAACATCAGATGAAGGTGTCTTCTATAGTGAAAGGTAATAATATACCAAAGGTCATCATCTGACAAATCAATGTTTTAAGTCACATCAGGTCCAACAGTATACGCGGATTGCAACAGCATTGTGGACACCCGAAAAGTCACCAACGTCCAAATAAAAAAAAACATGAATATGGATGTAACTGTTCAATCAGGAGGGATGAATCACTCTGGTGAGTGCAACTATGAATAAGCCACAATGGTCATAGGAAGGAAGTTCACTAAAAGCAAGCTTGTTATGACAATAACACAATTGCACATTTTGTTTGGCATGTTCACATTTGTTTACTTAAAGTTGAAGGATGTAACTTTCAAAACAGAAAGTATTTTAGCCTCATTTTCTTAGAAACCTCGTCTGTGACGTCACATACACATTATCTGTGCACTTTATTCAGCTGATCTAAAAAAAATATTCATCTGAACAGGTGAGTTGACATGATTATTTTTATTATATACTAAAATGTATTAAACGAAATGTATCGGATGTAGCATTCATAGGAACCATGAGAATAGCCAGCTACTACTAGTCTAAATTTGCCCTGGTAATGTTTACCCAATACAGTACTAGTTGGACTAGTAAGCAAAAAACAGCATGAACAGACGGCGAGCTGCTGAAATTTATCTGATGTAGCATATATAGAAGACATGAGAATAGCCTGATATTTGTCCAAACTCGCCCTGGTTATTCAACACAACTGTTGTTTGCTCCTTAGGGTTAAAGGCTGGGTGTTTTGTAAAAACATTCGTGACATCTGCTGATGTAAAAAGGGCTTCATAAAATACATTTGATTGATTTAGTATAATGTTTTCCGATGACAGTACTACTAGCTGGGCTAGTAAACAAAGCAAACAGCACATACAGACGGCAGCTCGCCTCTTTATCCACAGAAAGTGTCAACCAAATTGGCCAAATCGTTTTTGCCTGGGAATTAGTTGTAGGCAATTACTAACAACAATATGAGGTTGTTCTAGGCAGCTAACATTGTTCTTGCTGGCAAGCTGATGATATTAGAAGCTGGTAGTGGAAGCAAAACGTGCGAACATTGCTGGATAGCTGTACAGTCAATGACTATAACCATGTCTGCTCTGTCTGTATATGTAGCCACATTAACAACCAATAGCGCAATTACTACTTTACTTACTTATTTGAAGGTGCCCAATGCAACTTAACGCCACCTGTTGGCACAAGCCTAAATGTAGCTAAAAGCCAATACAATTGCTTCTTCCGAGAAATATATGCTCATGCATAAGGTTTTGTTAAACAACCCACAATGCATTGTTTTAAAAAATAATTTTCGAGAGAATACCATGTCGTAACACTATTTTCCAGCAAGAAATGCAATCAAGGAGTGTCTGCTCAGACAACTTAGTTTTTTACGTTGTCTCAACCAAAGACTTCCTATAACGTATCTGTGCTCATGCAAATAGAATTAACAAGAACATCGAATTATTTTCTACATAGTGTAATTGTTTCTCTGTCATCATCAATTTAGTAACTTACACATAAATATCCTTGACTATGAGTAGCCACATCCTTATTTAGTCCTGCCTCATCTCTTTGTTTGATACATCAAACGCATAACAACCTGTGCACAGGATAACATTTTCCCCAACTGCGAGAACTGACCACTTTGTTTCCATTCGAAGCAGTACACAGTATACAGAGGTTTTTCAGATACAATCCAAATTAATAGAATAGCGATTTGTTCATGGAAAAAACGTACTTACTTCAGCTTTAATAAATTTTTCGTATTTTACTCTGTTTATATTCTCATGAAGGTAGGGTTTTCGTTAAATATATGTAAATTTTAACTGATCTCTTTCAGAATTCAACCACAGCCAACCACGCCTACGTGCAGATATGGTTGCAGCCAATAACAGTAGAATAATTGCACCAGGAATATCCAACTGTAAAGTGGATGGAGATGTCAATATGCCTTTGATACAAGTCCCACCCCCAAACGCCCCACCTGTCAAGGTAAACTATTTAGGCAGGTTTAATACTCACAGGTCTTTGAGACAATCAATCACCTGTGCCATGTCTGCTGTTACGTTCTTATGTTCGATGCATTTTAGGTCTAGTTTCTCTGTTTATATGTTCTGTTTGGAGCCCCTGTGTTTATTGGTTTCCCCTGCGCCTGGTTTCCCTCTAGATGCACACCTGCCAAAGTGATTCCTGGGCAATTCCTCGGATCGCTGCATTGGTAACCCCAGCGGCGACCTCAGCAGCCACCCATCAAAGGGATCTCAGAGGAACGTCTGCCCCTGCCCGCAGAGGGGTTCGGCAAGGAGCTTCTGCCCCCGCCCGCGGAGTGGTTCGGCGAGGAACGTCTGCCCCCGCCCGCGGAGTGGTTCGGCGAGGAACGTCTGCCCCCACCCGCGGAGGAGTTCGGCAAGGAGCTTCTGCCCCCGCCCGCGGAGTGGTTCGGCGAGGAACGTCTGCCCCCACCCGCGGAGGAGTTCGGCAAGGAGCTTCTGCCCCCGCCCGCGGAGTGGTTCGGCGAGGAACGTCTGCCCCCGCCCGCGGAGGGGTTCGGCGAGGAGCTTCTGACCCCGCCCGCGGAGGGGTTCGGCGAGGAGCTTCTGCCCCCGCCCGCGGAGGGGTTCGACGAGGAACGTCTGCCCCCACCCGCGGAGGAGTTCGGCGAGGAGCTTCTGCCCCCGCCCGCAGAGGGGTTCGACGAGGAGCTTCTGCCCCCGCCCGCGGAGGGGTTCGACGAGGAGCTTTTGCCCCCACCCGCGGAGGTGTCCGGCAGAAGGCACGATGGAATGCAAGATAACCTTAACATAAGTCATCAATCATACTTTTTAATTTGCAGTAGACATTATTGTTACACAATTATTTTTTTTCTTCTACGGTAGTATTTCTTCATGTCATATTCAATAGAAGATGATGAATGCTTATTTTAACCACTTATTAGAATAAACGTATTTTGTAGGGCCATGCAATGAAAACTATTGTTGAGAATAAATTGAATCTCATTGACTTGGGTTAATGTAGATCTTCTCTTGAACAAATTGTATAATGGCCTCTACTGCACTTTACAATTTAACTAGACTTTCTAGCGCATTTGTACTCCTGGTATTGTCACTTATCACTTTTGCACTAACTATATAGACTTTGCACTGCATTTGCATGTAATAAAAAATCTACCTATTTTGGTATTTTGTGTACTGTGTAATTAAATGTTGTCCTGCTCATCTGCACTTTGTCTTGGCCAAGTCGCCATTGCAAACGAGAATCTGTTCTCAATCGGCCTACCTGGTAAAAATAAAGGTGAAATAAAATTTTGAAAATGCATTCCTTATATCTACAAGGATTCACAGTGGAGAAGGAGAACTGACCCTATTCCTCCGGCACAAAGCTACAACATGGTAAAACGTTGGGGCTGAGACACCCCCGGACAGGGCCCAACAGGCAGGAAGTCAATCTACCCACATTGCCAAGCATCAACCAAAGGGACACCAACAACTGCAACCACGCTGAAATGAGTGCTGTGTATTGCCAACAGAGTTCAAACTTTATTGCATGATGGGTGCAATGGAGAGACAACAACAAGCCAGAGACTCTGCCCCCGAATGGCGTTGGAGGGAGGGCATCCCAGTGGCAATGAGAGCCCACCTGACAAGACAGCAAGGATGCCTTTCGAATCACCTTCACACCCCTGGGCCAGACTACACTTAATCACAGACCAGGCTGATGAGATGAGTCTTTAGAAGACACTTGAAAGTTTGCAACAAGCCTGTATTTCTAACCTTAATTGGCTGATTATTCCACAGTACCGGAGCTCTATGAGAGAAAGCCCTGCCTCCGACTGTTTGTTTAGAAATTCTAGGTACAATTTGAATTTAAAAGTAACAAAAATGTCATTTTTTCTGCGTCAGTTTTTCAAAAAAGTTTCAGATTCTTGCAATGTTCCGAAAAGTTAAAAAAGCAACTCTTGAGATATATTTTATGTTTATCAAAGGAGAGGTCAGGGTCGTGGGTAACGCCAAGGTTTCTTAAAATGTTTTGGGATATGACAGAGCCGTAGTACTGGAGGCCGGTCTCGGTCTTGGTTGAGTTTGTACTCGGTCTTGACATGGTCTGAGGCTGAGAGGACACATAAAATCTTCCCGAAACCAGTCGAGACCATTCGAGACCATTCGAGACCAGCCTAGTGATTATCAGACCAAAATGAATAAGTCCCCCTCAATATTAATAAAAGGCCCATTTGTCCCCCACAATAATTAATTATTGTGATAATTAATATCGTTGTGGATGTTGGTGCGTGTCTATCTCCCCTGCTCCCTACTTAAAAGCCCACTTTCAAAATCCATTCCTCTAGACATTTAAGACCAATCTTTCTTGAAGTCCATGTCATGCTTTACCCCTTACCTTTGTACCGTAGTCCTAAAGAGGGAATTTGAAGCTGGACATCCGATGTCAGACAGTCCTGACTTCGACTGACAAATGTATGGTAAATATCCACTTTTAAACTAACTTACCTTTGTCAGTAAGGTAACGACAAGATGCGTGCCAGTTCACTTGAAATGTGACCTGTATTATTTGTTCGAACTTCGATTGGAATACAATACGATGATTGGACCGTCTATGGGATGGACTTTAGACAGGCATAGCTACTGACCGCTATCCCGAACAGGCTAGCTTGAACTGATTGCCTACAGCACAGTAGCCTCAATCGTTTGCTACATTTGCTAGTCTTGCTGGACTGTTAGTGGCCATCCATCCCAACTGTGCGAGCTTGTTGTGCCATTTATTCTCCGAATTGAGTTACTCAACGCGGGATGTCTTATATTTCTCTGAAAATGTGTGTAATATGTCCTTCATAACTTTAGTCCCTTTCTTTGCCTTTTCATTTTATTTTGCATTAGTGCACTACCGATCATGAACAAGACCAAGACAGCAGCGGTTATCTGACATTTTGCACAACAATTGTTTTCTGGAAACGTTAGGCATTATTAACTGAGTAATAGTTTATTAAACATGTTCTGTTATAAAGTAAACCACACGGTCAGTATTAGATCTGAAACTTCTATTTCATGAGAATGTTTCTATGTCTGATTGTATTATTTCACTCATTTAGCAAAATGAGTCTGAACCACAAGCAGAGTCAGAGAGATGAGAGGGACAGTAGGGTGGATGCTTAGGTGAATGATTAAAAGGATACTACAGAAAATCCCTCTGGATCTGTTTTAGTTTAAATGTGTTATGGTGCACTGTGTTACACTTTGTCCATTTTGAAGACTAGTGGCCTAAAATCTTTTGTTCTTCACATGAATAAATTATGTACATGACTGAATTCTACGTAACAAAAAATCTAACAAAAACATATTTGATTTCAAGCTAATAGTATATATTTGTACATTGTCTGAACACTTCCAATTAGGTGTAACGCCACCTTCGCTCCAACTTTAAGGAGGCTTGCTTGAGTGGTCTAGTATTGTCTGTGTGCCAGGGAGCGAGTTTCATGTTACATATTTCTTTAGTTTTTAGTGGTGCAACCATATCTAAAGTATTTCACCGTTTTGATTTTAGATCCTCAGTTAGATCATTTGTGGGTATATTTACTCTGTCATCTATGAGCTAGCCTGGAACCATACAAATAAATCTATTTGTAGTCTGAGAATTTATATTATGGCTTTTACACGTCATTGTTTGGGGTGCAAGTGGGTTTCTTGTTTTAATTGGATCTGAGATATGTTGGACAAAACCAATTGAGACAATTATGGCTTCACAGGCTTTTGGACTTTTACATATGAATATTGAAATCGCCAACAATTTGAATACTGTCTGCCATGACTACAAGGTCAACGATTTATCAGTCTGGTTAGCTTCCATGAGTAAAGCTGATTTGTATGAGAGAAAATGTATATTTACTGTCATAAATATTAGCAACTACCTCCTTTTCGGGATGCAAGGGGGATATGATCACCAGTGCCAAGAGGAAAGGCCTCATTTAGGGCAGTACATTTATCAGGCTTCAGCCATGTTTCACAAAAGCCAGAAATATCTGGTTCATGATCAGGGATTAATTCATTTACTGCAGTTACTTTTCGAGCAAGGGATCTAACATTAAGGAGCTTAGTTTATTATTTCCAAATACAATCCCAGTGTAAAAAAGCGGTCTTCTATCTATTGACCTTTGGGTTTGCATTGGAAAGCTTTCCATGGTGGTGTCATGGTGGTGTGGGGGGGGGAAGGAGGAACCAGATACAGGAGAAGTTGCCGGAACACAAGGGAAGTACTCCCTCCTGACAGATGAAAGATTATAAATAACACAAGATAACAAGCTGCATAAAGCGGGCATATGAGGAAGCACTGTGGCTATGGCTGAAGCTACTGCATAAGCAGACATATCGGCTGAAACTTGACATACAACAACACTGAACAAATACAGAGGAAACAGGATATCTATATAGATGTGGTCATAGGCGGAACTGTGGTCATAGGCCAGCCACTCAAAACCCCTGTACTTTCTCTTTTGTTTCTGTTCAACTACCGTGTCATTGGCTGTCTTCT
This sequence comes from Esox niger, assembly GCA_016801105.1. Classification (NCBI taxonomy): domain Eukaryota; kingdom Metazoa; phylum Chordata; class Actinopteri; order Esociformes; family Esocidae; genus Esox; species Esox niger. Next base: position 19,564 of record JACXGJ010000588.1, read on the forward strand.
ACACAAAGGAAAAATGGAACTCACATTGCTAATAGAAAGCCCACATTTGCTTAAGCCACATTTTATCTTTTGGACCAAGAAGTTCAACATCTCAACATTGTGGTTGAATACCAGTTTGGAATCTGTTGTACCCTCCTTTGGTAAGATGATTTTCTTGTCCTACTGCCTTAAAATGATGTTAAGTGATTCATTACTGCTCCTGCTCAGTTCTACTCTAATTACATATCTCTAGACTTCTGTTATTCCACCTCTTGTACGCAACTGTAACTGTTAGAAGTACGACTTTTTTTAGAAAATGTAGTTCTACACATTTATTGCTAAATATCAGTGTTGCTTTCCTTGTCTTCTTTACATTTTGTGCAGATTATTACATAACAATTTGTTGCTTAAAGGGTCAGTTCACCCATTTTTGTATGTTGAGGAATGTTTTGCTCCTCGGTGAGACACAACGCTTTTAGTGTTAATTATAATTATTAATTGTGTTTATTGTGCAATATTATTACAAAGATTTTAGTATACAGTGTTCAGTCATAAGATCACTTCTGGGGCTGTAATGGCACATGTATTGTATCCATGCTGTATTGTACCCATGCTATATTGTACCCACGCTGTATTGTACCCATGCTGTATTGTAACCATGCTGTACAGTATGGGGTCTCATTATGTTTTGCAGCTGCTAACACCTTAACTTTTAACACATCCATGCTGACATTACTCAGTTGTTGCTGGAAACAAAGATGTTATATATTGTACCTTTTATACCTACATACTTGCCATAGTTGGATGCAGAGAGCATGTTGGGTAATGCGGTTTTAAGTTTAAACACGTTTGATATAAACAGTTGAACCACGTACAGCTTTCCGACGCTTTATAAATATTTTGTCAAGAAGACGTGGTTATGAAACCCACGAGACACAACAGCAGTGAAACATGAACACACACAGAGAGAACTTACCACAAAACCTAATCTCTGCTGAATAGAATGACAGATCTCCTAAATGTGTGCAAGCCATTGATGTCCCTCCCATATCTATTTCAGGTAACAGGTACCCACACTAAATTAGCAATAAACCATGGAATTTCTGGAGTCAACAAAGATGGACCTGTGCCAGTGGTTATCAACGGATGCTCAGTATATCATTGACAAGTGTGAAGATATTTTATCTGTCAAACAAGGAAAGGCTGTGTGCCTCCAAGATACTGATGAAGGGAAGATCAACATGCTGTTGAAAACTATCATGGAAATGGGAGAGAAAACATGCGAGGAGTTTCTTGAGATTCTGAAAAAAGAACAGAAGCATTACCCAAGTCTTCAACAGCATTTCAGCCAGAAGATGCATGGTAGAAACAGAATACAACAACATCCTTACTGATTCAAAACATAAACAGGAACAATGACATTTCTAGAATAAAAAACATGTCTTCTATAGTGTAAGGTAACAACATACCAAAGGTCATCATCTGACAAATCAATGTTTTAAGTCACATCAGGTCCAACATTGTATGCGGATTGCAACAGCATTGTGGACAGCCGAAAAGTCACCAATGTCCAAATAAAAATAGACTTGAATATGGATGTAACTTTTCACTCAGGAGGGATGAATCCATCTGGTGAGTGCAACTATGAATAAGCCACAATGGTCATAGGATGGAAGTTCACTAAAAGCAAGCATGTTATGACAATAACACAATTGTAAAATAATTATGTTAGTTAACAGTGTTATTTTGATCTCTAACACTTTTTTATATTTTTACTCCGTCTACACTGATCAGCCCGTAACACTATGACCACTGACAGGTGAAGTGAATAACAGTCATAATCTCGTTATCATGGCAACAGTCAGCTGGTGGAATATATTAAGCAGCAAGTGAAAATGTTGTCCTATCTTATCATTGTTACAGACCATGTCTTTACATTTTATACAATACAATTATATAAATGTGTGAAAACTGCAAAATCTAACTATTTTCTTAAAGGAATCAAGGGGGCAAAAAGTCCCATAATAATTTACGTCATGTCATGCACACATTTTACATGAACACTATCAAGTCAAACCTTAAGACCATGTGTATATCCTGATGGCATTAGCCTCTTTCAGCAGGATAATGTGCCCTGCCACATAGCAAAAATGGTTCAGGAATGGTTTGAGGAACACAACGACGAGTTCCAGATGTTGACTCGGCCTCCCAATTCCCCAAATCTCAGTCCAGTCGAAAGTCTGTGGGATGTGCTGGACAAACAAGCAACTTACAGGACTTAAAAGATCTGCTGCTAACGTCTTGGTGCTAGATACCACAGCACACCTTCAGGGGTCTAGAAGAGTCTATGCCTCGACAGGTCAGGGATGTTTTGGTTGTAAAAGTGGAACCTTCACAATAGGCAGGCGGTCATAATGTAACGGCTGATCAGTGTTTATTCTCATGTATATTGTGTTTTTGTTAAATATATGAAAACTGTATGAAAAGCTATTTTTGTGTGCAAAGTATCTCTTTCAGGAGTCAACCTCAGCCAACCTCCCCACTGTGCAGATATGGTTGCAACCAACGACAGTTCAATAATTTCAACTGAAATATCAAACCTTACAATTAACGGAGACTTCAATTTGTATTTGAAACAGGCCCCACCCCCAAATACCCCACAATGTCCAGGTAAACTATTTAGGGCAGGTTAAATATTTACTGGTCTTAACCTCACTGGTCGTTTGGTGGAATGCAAGACCGCTTAAACTTATAAGCTGAGGGCACAAACGGGTATCACTCATGCATTAGAATTTGAGATTTAAACAAACTTTAATACAGATTAAAAAACTTAATATATTTTTGTGAATATCAAAGCAAATTTTGGACTTGCTTTCTTGCTGGGTAGAGTTTGTTTATATTATATATAATAAAAGTTTCAAACGGAATTACTGCTTGTTTTAAGAACCCAAACACTTATTAGAATAGACGTATTCTGTGAAACCTTACGATGGGAACTATGGTTGAGAATTAATTGAAACTCATTGACTGGCTTAGAGCTGACCTCTGCATTCTTCAACATGTTCACTCCTAACGTATGATTGCCTACAGAGATTATGTAGAGTTTACGAGCTTCTCAGATGTTCTGATCAACATGATTGAAGATCGTTCTATAAACGGACAAGTTCTTTGACATAATCAAAGAAAGTTCATTAAAACTATTCTGAACTTAGGAAGTATATGAACAACTTAGTCTGACCAGGTTGCACCAGTTAATAAATATTCAGAAAATGTTTTGGAACTCTGGTTGCAATAATTGTTAAAGCAAGAAAGGGAAGTGTCTTTTGTAAAAAAAAAAAAATCTTAATATCATCCATTCTCAGGAACATCTGAGTCAAAGAAGATTAAGTTAACCTCAACATGTTCCATTGCAGGTAGGTAAATGTTACATTGCCATACATGGCATTGTATTTGTAATTGTACATTGAACAGATTCCTTGTAACATGTATTTCCTCATTCCTGTGACAGACATACCAAGCTTTTTTAAAAGTAACCACGCAATTTTGATCAGAAGAGTTAAAAACGTGGAGGCCATTGTAGATACCATGCAGTGCAAAGTGTATCCGGACGAACTGGCCGCCAATGTTAAAGCCCAGCTGACAACACAGGATATGATGCGGGAGATTCTGCAAACTGTGACGAGCACCGCGGCCATGGAGGCCCTGATAAAAGCCCTTTTTCTTCATCAGAAGGATGTCATGGATGACCTGATGGCTGAAGAAGCTTGACATGTTCAATGAACGTTTTATTCATGCTAGTGCAGGTGTTGGTGTTGTTTTCATCGAGACGTTTGAAGAGAATGTCACCTTTAAGGGACCTTTTCTGGTAACACTTCACAATAAGAGGACATTAATTGACATAAGTTAATGCAGTACTTAACATTAACTGACAGCAATTTATAAGTGTTCATAAACAATAATTTATCTTTGTTAATATTAACCAGGGAAGTTATATAAGTAATAACTTCAGTAATTGTTTTAGGGAAAATGAATTGACAGTAATGATCCTCACTAAATGGTTGTTCATGTATATTCATGTTTAGGTAAACAGATACATTAATCAACACCTGGGTTTTACATTTCTAAGCTTTTTTTCTGCTTCTTAAATGTAAATTACTTGCTTTTCCTCGTGGGTGAATTTCTTTAAAAATCATGTTGGGAACTTGTATTACTCTTAAATGCTTGTGTTTGCTTACTGTAACATTATTAAATAGAGAGGGAACATTTACAGAATGTATTGCATGGCCCTTATGAGAAACTATTCTAGAACAAACTCATGTTTTACAAAGATTTGTGGCCTCTTCGTTAGCATTCCTTAATAGTAAAATAAAATGTATCGAAAGCATTAGTGACCCTTATTAGGTGTGTTCACACTGCACCTGAGGGGGGCGTCTTGTTCAACCGATGTTCTGTAGTCATTATATGAATCATGGCAGCATAGCACTGATCGCTTGTCAGTGATGTACTGTGACATACGCATGCCAGAGAGAACATAACATTTGTTGAAGAGATCTTAGCTTGACCAAGGAGATCCAATTTGAGTTGCGAGGTAATATAGTCATTTTAATTTGACACAGAGGTTGAGGAAGGTTTTATCTTAATAAGGTTGCTATTGTTAGCACTACATTGTTTAACTAATCCCAGCGTGGAATGAGTCACAGTCGCAATAGGCAAAACTATGCTAAGTACTCTGGCTATGCTATCGACAGACTCCACTATACTAGCAGGCTGGCTAACAGCCTGCAGCCTGTCCTGCACCCTATCTCATGGCGAGGCTATAGGAGTGAGACTCCTGTCAATTGTGAGAAAGTATGTCTGTTTAGGTGTTTTTTTAATTCTAAAGGACACAACACAGAGTAATGTTGCTTTGCAAATGTATGTAACTTTCTATACGTCCTTGGAAACAGCACAAAGGAATGTGGTTGAACGCCAACTCCACAAAGGAATGTGGTTGAACATCAACTCCACAAAGGAATGTGGTTGAACGTCAATGCCACACATCCCCCATACATTCCAAAGTTTGGAATTAGGAATAGGGAGGTTGTGACATACATTGCCCTCATACGATTGGATAACAGCTAGAAAGTGGAGGGAAGGTGTTCTTGTATATATAGGCAGTTTAGGACAAAGACATTTGGAGAAGCACAAAGAAGCACTGTGGCTATGGCTGAAGCTACTGCATAAGCAGACATATCGGCTGAAACTTGAGATACAACAACACTCAGCAAATACAGAGGAAACAGGATGTCTATATAGATGTGGTCATAGGCGGAACTGTGGTCATAGGCCAACCACTCAAAACCCCTGTACTTTCGCTTTTGTTTCTGTTCAACTACCATGTCATTGGCCGTCTTCTACACAAAGGAAAAACGGCACTCACATTGCTAATAGAAAGCACACATTTGCTTAGGCCACATTTTATCTTTTGGACCAAGAAGTTCAAGGTCTCAACATTGTGGATAAATACCAGTTTGGAATCTGTTGTACCCTCCTTTGGTAAGATGATTTTCTGGTCCTACTGACTTAAAATGATGTTATGTGATTCATTACTGCTCCTGCTCAGTTCTAGTCTAATTACATATCTCTAGACTTCTGTTATTCCACCTCTTGTACGCAACTGTAACTGTTAGAAGTACGACTTTTTTTAGAGAATGTAGTTCTACACATTTATTGCTAAATATCAGTGTTGTTTTCCTTGTCTTCTTTACATTTTGTGCAGTTTATTACATTACAATTTGTTGCTTAAAGGGTCAGTTCACCCATTTTTGTATGTTGAGGAATGTTTTGCTCCTCAGTGAGACACAACGCTTTTAGTGTTAATTATAATTATTAATTGTGTTTATTGTGCATTATTGTTACAAAGATTTTAGTATACAGTGTTCAGTCATAAGATCACTTCTGGGGCTGTAATGGCACATGTATTGTATCCATGCTGTATTGTACCCATGCTGTATTGTACCCATGCTGTACAGTATGGAGTCTCATTATATTTTGCAGCTGCTAACACCTCATGCTGACATTACTCAGGTGTTGCTGGAAACAAAGATGTTATATGTTATATTGTACCTTTTATACCTAGATACTTGCCGTAGTTGGATGCAGAGAGCATGTTGGGTAATGTGGTTGTAAGTTTAAGCACGTTTGCTGTAAACGGTTGAACCACGTACTGCTTTCCGACGCATTATAAATACTTTGTCATGAAGATGTGTTTATGAAACCCACGAGACACAACAGCAGTGAAACATGAACACACACAGAGAGAACTTACCACAAAACCTAATTTCCTCTGCTGAATAGAATGACAGATCTCCTAAATGTGTGCAAGCCATTGATGTCCCTCCCATATCTATTTCAGTTAACAGGTACCCACACTAAATTAGCATTAAACCATGGAATTTCTGGAGTCAACAAAGACGGACCTGTGCCAGTGGTTATCAACGGATGCTCAGTATATCATTGACAAGTGTGAAGATATTTTATCTGTTAAACAAGGAAAGGCTGTGTGCCTCCAAGATACTGTGGAAGGAAAGATCAACATGCTGTTGAAAACTATCATGGAAGTGGGACAGAAAACATGCGAGGAGTTCCTTGAGATTCTGAAAAAAGAACAGAAGCATTACCCAAGTCTTCAACAGCATTTCAGCCAGAAGATGCATGGTAGGAACAAAATACAACAACATTCTTACTGATTCAAAACATAAACAGGAACAATGACATTTCTAGATTAAAAAACATCAGATGAAGGTGTCTTCTATAGTGTAAGGTAATAATATACCAAAGGTCATCATCTGACAAATCAATGTTTTAAGTCACATCAGGTCTAACAGTGTATGTGGATTGCAACAGCATTGTGGACACCCGAAAAGTCACCAACGTCCAAATAAAAAAAAACATGAATATGGATGTAACTGTTCAATCAGGAGGGATGAATCACTCTGGTGAGTGCAACTATGAATAAGCCACAATGGTCATAGGAAGGAAGTTCACTAAAAGCAAGCTTGTTATGACAATAACACAATTGTAAAATAATTATGTTAATTAACAATGATATTTTTTTATATTTTTGCTACTTACTTTTTTATATTTTTACTCCGTCTACACTGATCAGCCCGTAACACTATGACCACTGACAGGTGAAGTTGAATAACAGTCATAATCTCGTTATCATGGCAACAGTCAGCTGGTGGGATATATTAAGCAGCAAGTGAAAATGTTGTCCTATCTTAGCATTGTTACAGACCATGTGCACCCTTTCTTGACAATGGTATATCCTGATGGCATTAGCCTCTTTCAGCAGGATAGTGTGCCCTGCCACATAGCAAAAATGGTTCAGGAATGGTTTGAGGAACACAACGACGAGTTCCAGATGTTGACTTGACCTCCCAATTCCCCAAATCTCAGTCCAGTCGAAAGTCTGTGGGATGTGCTGGACAAACAAGCAACTTACAGGACTTAAAAGATCGGCTGCTAACGTCTTGGTGCCAGATACCACAGCACACCTTCAGAGGTCTAGAAGAATCCATGCCTCGACAGGTCAGGGTTGTTTTGGCGGCAAAAGTGGAACCTTCACAATAGGCAGGCGGTCATAATGTAATGGCTGATCAGTGTTTATTCTCATGTATATTGTGTTTTTGTTAAATATATGAAAACTGTATGAAAAGCAATTTTTTGTGTGCAAATTATCTCTTTCAGGAGTCAACCACAGCCAACCTCCCCAGTGTGCAGATATGGTTGCAACCAATAACAGTTCAATAATTTCAACTGAAATATCAAACAGTACAATTGATGGAGACTTCAATATGTCTTTGAAACAGGCCCCACCCCCAAATACCCCACAATGTCCAGGTAAACTAAGTAGGACAGGTTAAATATTTACTGGTCTTAACCTCACTGTTGGTTTGCTGGAATGCAAGACCGCTTTAACATATAAGCTGAGGGCACAATCGGGTATCACTCATGCATTCGAATTTGAGGTTTAAACATCATTGTTGTAACTTAATATATTTTTATGAATATCAAAGCAAATTGTGGCCTTGCTTTCTTGCTGGGTAGAGTTTATTTATATTATATATAATAAAAGTTTCAAAACAGAATTACTGCTTATATTTAGAACCCAAACACTTAATAGAATAGACGTATTCTGTGTAACCTTACGATAGGAATTATGGTTGAGAATTAATTGAAACTCATTGACTGGCTTAGAGCTGACATCTGCATTCTTCAACATGTTCACTCCTAACGTATGATTGCCTACAGAGCAATGTAGAGTTTACGAGCTTCTCAGATGTTGTGATCAACATGATTGAAGATCATTCTATAAACGGACAAATTCTTTGACATAATCAAAGAAAGTTCATTAAAACTATTCTGAACTTAGGAAGTTTATGAACAACTTAGTCTGACCAGGTTGCATCAGTTAATAAATATTTAGAAAATGTTTTGGAACTCTGGTGGCAATAATTGTTGAAGCAAGAAAGGGAAATCTTATTATCATCCATTCTCAGGACCTTCTGAGTCAAAGAAGATCAAGTTAACCTCAACATGTTCCATTGCAGGTAGGTAAATGTTACATTTCCATTCATGGCATTGTATTTGTAATTGTACAATGAACAGAATCCTTGTAACATGTATTTCCTCATACCTGTGACAGACATACCAAGGTTTTTGGAAACAAACCGCAGAAATTTGATCGAAAGAGTTAAAAACGTGAAGGCCATTGTAGATACCATGCAGTGCACAGTGTATTCGGACGAACAGGCCGCCACTATTACATCCAAGCTGACAACACAGGATATGATGCGGGACATTCTGGGAACTGTGACGAGCACCGCGGCCAGGGAGGCCCTGATAAAAGGCCTTCTTCTTCATGAGAAGGATGTTATGGATGACCTGATGGCTGAAGAAGCTTGACATGTTCAATTAAGGTTTTATTCCTGCTAGTGCAGGTGTTGGTGTTGTTTTCATCGAGACGTTTGAAGAGAATGTCTCCTTTAAGGGACCTTTTCTGGTAACACTTCACAATAAGAGGACATTAACGGACATAAGTTAATGCAGTACTTAACATTAACTGACAGCAATTTATAAGTGTTCATAAACAATAATTTATCTTTGTTAATATTAACCAAGGAAGTTATATAAGTAATAACTTCAGTAATTGTTTTAGTGAAAATGAATTGACAGTAATGATCCTCACTAAGTGGTTGTTCATGTATATTCATGTTTAGGTAAACAGATACATTAATCAACACCTGGGTTTTACATTTCTAAGCTTTTTTTCTGCTTCTTAAATGTAAATTACTTGCTTTTCCTTGTGGGTGAATTTCTTTTAAAATCATGTTGGCAACTTGTTTTAATCTTAAATGCGTGTATGTGCTTACTGTGACATTACTAAATAGAGAGGGAACATTTACAGAATGTATTGCATGGCCCTTATGAGAAACTAGTCTAGAACAAACTCATGTTCTACCAAGATTTGTGGCCTCTTCATTAGCATTCCTTAATAGTAAAATAAAATGTATCGAAAGCATTAGTGACCCTTATTAGGTGTGTTCACACTGCACCTGAGGGGGGCGTCTTGTTCAACCGATGTTCTGTAGTCATTATATGAATCATGGCAGCGTAGCACTGATCGCTTGTTTGTGATGTACTGTGACATACGCATGCCAGAGAGAACATAACATTTGTTGAAGAGATCTTAGCTTGACCAGAGAATGACCTGGCATCCGTTTATTCAATGTGTGAGTTATATGAGTAGGGGATGTTGCCAGTGAAGAATTTACAGAGACGCCTGTTGTACCTAGATTCTTTGATTACTGTGCGGTCATACTTGGTGACCGTATGTCGATCATCCCATGCGCATATAAAAATAAAAACTTTATATAACTTTGGACTCAAGACCGATATTATTTTATTTTACATTAATTACTATTTTAACGAATGCAAATTAATGTAATCTTATTGTAAAGTGTTAATTTTATTTTGCTAGAAATGCAATATATGTGATTGTTGAATATGATTCGGTGCATTCTATAGATAATAAACATGCATGTACAAAAAACTATGAAATATGTCTAAAACGGTACCACTAGGTTTTGTGATGATTTTGCTCCAAACCATTTCCCTTTACGGTTAAACAAAAGAAACTTAACGCTTATTAGTTAAGTAACACCTCAGAAGAAGAGGCACCGTAAGCGCCGCAGCGAAACAGTCCACTCAGGGATGTTAGACACTGAGAAGCCGGGATAATGCTGTAGCCATCGACAATATAAGCTACAGTACAGCAACCCAACACAACCCACAATGGTAGTTTTAACATGATTTATAACCTTTCTTATATCATGAATTTAACACATTTTCTAAATCCTGCATTGTTATGAGCCAGGCCATGTGTTATTGGCCGTTTTCACACAAGGGATGTGTGCCTCTCGCACTGCTGATGGAAGGCCTTTGTTAATGTCAGCTACATGCGATCTTGTAAATAAAAATGTTCAGGGTTTCATTTACATTAATGACTTAATATTTCAGACAGTTTGGGGGTTAGATTATCTTTTTGTCATAAAGCCTTTAAAACCGTGTTGTGTGATATATGTTAATGCCTGTTAATGTAAGTTGCTTAATACAGTAGATCAGTTCACCTAATTTTACATGTGGACAGGCTTTAGTTGATCCCGGGTTTTGGGTGAGATCAGCTATGAGGACAGATTGTTTGACAAAAAAGGCTGCTAATAAATTGAAACAAACCTTGGTGGCGGTACGGAGCCTTATAAAAAATATTTGAACATGTTAATACTAGGGACATGCATAACTAGATAAACTTGGAAATATGCAGTATTGTACCAAGTACTGTGTCACTGACACAATAGAGGTGTCACGTCCTGGCTATGCCCCTAGCCATCTTAGCGCTGGCTGGGGCCATAGTCAAGGCGGGACTACAAGAGATGCCTCTAGGCATCTCTATGTGATTGGGTCTCCCCAATTGGAGGCAGGTGTGGATTGTTGCCTCCAATTGGGGAACCTATTTAAGTGGATGGTTTGCCCGCAGTGGTGTGGTTCATTTTGGTTTGTTTGTTGTAGGCTATGCTATGCTATGCTATGCTATGCTATGCTATGCTATGCTATGCTATGCTATGCTATGCTATGCTATGCTATGCTATGCTATGCTATGCTATGCTATGCTATGCTATGCTATGCTATGCTACCCAGTCACTGGAGATGCTCACATTTTTTTTTGTTTCTGTTCTCTTAAAAATAATGGAATATGTTTGCCTCAGCGTTTGTGTCCTTTAACCAGCACTGTGGCAAGAGGTCAATAACACTGTACATGAACAAGGAAAAAACTACTTTTGAGTCAACTGCTAATTGAACCTTTAAATGAGATTAGCACTCATAATTCTAAGGTCACTTCTGAGGAAAGTGTGATTGACACTCCATTGCCTGTTGAAGATAATAGTTGTTTTCCCTTCTTTAAAATAAAATAAGTAATGCTTGTAGTTGACTAGTTCAATCCATGCGTCACACCTCTTGAAACCTTTAACATACTGAATGTTAGACATTTAAATCATGGAATTTCTGGAGTCAACAAAGATGGACCTGTGCCAGTGGTTATCAACGGATGCTCAGTATATCATTGACAAGTGTGAAGATATTTTATCTGTTAAACAAGGAAAGGCTGTGTACCTCCAAGATACTGACGAAGAGAAGATCAACATGCTGTTGAAAACTATCATGGAAGTGGGAAAGAACATCCGAGGAGTTCCTTGAGATTCTGAATAAAGAACAGAAGTCATCAACAGCATTTCAGCCAGAAGATGCATGGTAGGAACAGAATACAAGGTCTGTACTGACAAAATATATACAATTGGTAACAATGAAATTGTTGGCTTCAGAAAATATCAGATGATAGTGTCCAGTGCTATAAGGTCAGGACATAGACATGCTCATCATCAGAGATGGCATGTGTTATTCAATGTTATTCATTGCTATTCAGACCGGCAGTGTATGAGGATTGCAAAAGCACTGTTCAGATATGACCAAACTTTTCTATTTTCCGTGTGGCCTCATCTATCACAACAGCTGTTAGCCATTGTATACTGGCCATATACCGCACCCCCACTGGCTTTCTACTTGAATACACTATATTCTGCCCATAAAAGAAATACTATATTTTTCACAGAATTCTATCCAGTAATGTGTCATTCGACAGGGGGCCCGTGGTTGCTGTCAGGGGGCCTGGCGTTGTGTTCAGGGGGCCCGGGTTGTCATGGGGCCCGGACATGCTGTCAGGGGGCCCAGAGTTGTTGTCAGGGGGCCCGGGGTTGTTCTAGGGGCCCGGCGTTGTCAGGGGGCCCGGGTTTTTCTAGGGGGCCTGGCGTTGTTGTCAGAGTTCTCAGGATTGCTGTCTCCAGGTTGACTCCCATGCATATCATGAAGGTACACTGATTTGAACTACAGTCGCATAGAACTGCACCCAGGGGCCTTTTTGCATTACTGCAGAACCTCAGTGACCATGATCACAGCATTCTTTAATGTTGTACTGTACAGATAAACCATGTGAAAGCATGAACTGCTGTAGTCCAAATGAAAGCTTCTTGTTACATACTCTTTGGGGTTCATGCTGGGTATCAATAAAAGCACTTGGTGACAACAGCTTATTTAAAAATGCTTCATGAAATATCTTCGATTGATGCCAAAACATTTGTTTGATAAATTTGTACTTGCAATTACTGTTGGTATAGAGTTGATTTTATGGAGAACCATGGTCTATAAAACATAATTTAGCCATTCAAAATACACTTTGAGTTCTTTTTGGGGCATGTATATTATTGATCCACTAGAGGGCCATGGAGTCAAAGGTTTACTTTGCATTTCATAAAAACGTGAGAACTTCTTGTTGGGAAAAAAATCTTGTTGTGTTTTTAATTGGGATTCCAAAAACAACAATGGTGTGTACACATCCTTTTAGCGACCAATGATGATCCAATAAGTAATTTTCTTGTTGATCAGGCTCTTTTAGATACATCAATTTCTAACACTATACAGTCCATACTCCATTTTGATTATAAGGGAATAAGATTGGGAGGTTTCAAGTTTTATTGCTTAACACTCTCACCTTTAGTCATGTGTAGATGCCACAAACATGACATCAGTCATGTGTAGATGCCACATACATGACATTAGTCATGTGTAGATGCCACATACATGACAGGTTGTACATGACAAAGACGCTGTTTAAACCACAATGACTGTGGTGAAGCTCATTTCATTTAAACAATGTTAACATATTATGTTAACATCTTATCTAAACAATTTTCTGTTCACACTGGCCACAAGCTTTGGCCTAAACCTTGACCAGGAAGACATAACGAAATAACAACGTTGTTCGGCTGGTAACTAACATGGTGGCCCCTGTCAAAGAAGTTCTGCTGATGATAGTTGAATGGTTATGGTGCAACCCTGAGATGTGTTTAGGTTCTTCCTGGTAATAAGTCTCTTTTCTGAGTCTCTTAATGGAAATGTCACCGCTCATTCCACTTCAGTACAGATTGAACAAGATATTGTTTTTAGACCTGAGTGGCCACAGGGAGCATCTGTCAGAAAAGGGCTCCATGTTACCTAAGGAAACACGCAACAATTGACTTTGTTACCCATTTTCGCTACAAAACCAAAACATCTCTGACACAAATCTGTCAACGTGTCGCATTGATCTGAAATAAAACGACAGTAGTATAAAAACGCGTGTGTGGACTGTACTATGAGCCTGGGCAAGTGACTTGAGGCCAGAGAGATGTGTTTCTATAGGGACAGTGACAGCCCAAAAATGAAATGAATCTCTCAGTGTATAAAAAATAAACATTGTTCATCTTATGGCGGAAGCCGCAAAGGTTTCGGATATGACCTCTGAGAAAATCCCTTTCAACATCACGGCATCCATTCTCTAGGACATCACCCGTCTTAGCAATCACCTCGACCTATCCTGTTTCCATCCTGCGATCTGTTGTTCTGCTGCTCGCTAAGGGATGCCAAGAATGACACACATTTGCCTTGCTTGATTGGAATGCCTGGAATGTTCTGCCCTGCTGTCTGATAGTACTAAAACTGAACTGTATCTGGCAACATGTATTGTATGCCAGGACGCAGTAGCAGAGAAAGGTTTGTTTAAATTTAGGTTAATGAAGAGATATTAATGTGAATGGCATAGCAGGGAAGCTAATTCTCCTTTGTACAAACTAAGAAGAGATGGATTGTATCAGAGGTCACACATAGTGCTATTAACCATCATATTTCCCAATGCTGGTCCCCAGACTGCTAAACCCCTTGTGTGTTGGTGAAGATCTTAAGAAAAATTTAAAGGAGCAGTGTGAGTCAAGACTTGACCTTTCACTTATTCCAGGACACATTTTGTGAAAATCTCCAGCCTGGTATCAGATCTTTTAGGCAACTTGCTATGGTCATTATCCAGCCAAATGTGTCGGCAAAATAGCAGAAATCTGTTGCCGGGCCTCAAATTCTCCCCACCTCAGATTTTCTGACATCATTGAGCCATCCAGAGATGCCTTTTTTGGATGCAGGCTATAAAATTATTGCATAATTTAGACAGCAATGACAGGACACAGATCCCAACAACACGTGTTGCAGTCACATTTCCAGAAATTGCTCAACACTGCTGCTAGTAGAAGGAGGTTATGAAAACTGGATTGCAGGGGGGTGCTTTGTAGGATTTCGTAAACAGACATAATCAGAATTGCAAGCCAAAAGCATTTTACAACTGTGTTATATTCTGCAAAATAGGTAGTATGTTTGTTTTAATTGTGTGTGGTTAGTGAACAAATGATCAAACCCTAGACAATGTCACTTGTCTGAAAAGTCTATCACCTGTGGCAATGTAAGAACCTTTCCCAAAAACTGTCAGAGTGCTACATTTGTTTGATTTGCTTATTAACCAATTTTGATCTTCTATTTGTACAGAAAAGACTGCATTACACCCAGGAGTCTATTTGTTCTGTAACAGCTTTGTTCTGGTCCCCAAAAATCTGGACACCAATATGTTTGTCCTTTTTTCTTTGTAATACTAATGGAATCCCATACTAGTGAGCTTTTTCATCGCAGATACTCTGTTTTTGGGGACAGCCTGCTCTAGACGGATTCACAATTGTGTCCTATTCTCTACATTTCTAAATAATATACTTTACTGTGCTCTGTAAGATATTGTAAATGTTCTTATAACCTACACTTTATTGGGTTTTTGAAGAATCTCATTTCGAATGTCCCTTGTCTTCATGATGTAGTTTTGTGTACATTGTAATTTAACCTAGAATTTGGGGAATTTTATCTGAAATCTTGAATTTAATCTTGAAATCTCAACACCTTAATTGCACACAAGATGACAAAGCAAAGCAGCTGAAAACGTATGCTATCAATTATTTTCTGTTTTTCATTTGCAATTAATTTACAGATGTGATGGAATTTTTAAGTTGATTAGTCTGATTATAGCAAATTTGACTCCATGTTGTAACACCCAAAAATCTGGTAAGGGGAGTGAATACTTTTGAGAGCCACTGTACATGTTGACAAGATCACGAAGAGAAAGTCCTTTATTTGTATCACCACACCAGCTTTCTGTCTCCAAAGACTCTCTCAGGGAACTATTTGACCTGTGACTACCTCTCCGCGACAGGCTGCAAGAAATTATAGTCCTTGTCTGATGATGTCATCACACAGCTGGAGTTAGATGATTGACTGTCAGATTGCAGTTCTCTAACACCCTGCCAGAACCTTGGTGAACATCACAAAGAGACATTGAGGGAGTGTGGTGTCAGAAGGTTACAAATCCCAGGTGGGGGTTGGAAGGATATATACAGCATGGTGGTATAAAACAGTAAGTAGGAGCCTGAAGTTACTCCTACCGTATTTCGTGACACAGTAGTGCCACTTTGAATGGCTTCCTATGAAAACCAAACAAAAAAACCTCGGAGGGCTTTAGCAGCAGTGAGAAATCACACTAGCAATGCAATGCCAGTGCCATTGTTTTTAATGCATGATGATCGGTTAAACTACTTGAGAGTGTCATGACTCCTTGGTATGGAATTACTCTGCCAGAGTACACCAGGAATGTCTAGTTAAGACGGGATGCGAAATAACAAGAATGGCATTGTTCCTAAACTCCCTAGTGACCCCAAGACAGGGACATTTTTCACATGCCTCCGCCTTGCCGGCGGGTTGTAACGGGAGCCTGGTCGAAACAGACAGGGCAGACCGGCATGTTGGGGTGATGGTATCCAGGGGGTTATCAGTTCCCCAGTCTGCTCTTATCCAGCATACCTCGCTCCTCATTTGAAAAAAAGGGGTAGAAAATGCTAAGTCGCTTTTTGGTTGCATGCTCAATACCAACATAACTGGCCAGCGAGTGACAAATGATCTGCACATTCATTGGCTATAAAGACGATTACACGGTGCATCGCCGCGGACTAAAGAAATCACTGAATGTTTCCATAAGTCATATCCCAAATCAGTCTGTGGCCCCCCAGCCAGGTGGCCGATTAGGTGGAGTTTCCGCCTGTAAAAGCTTCCACTTAAAATTCTGAAGGGGAGATTTAATCAGGGCCTGAGGCTACTGAGCAAACCATGATGCTACAGATGCTACAGACGTTTCGCTGCGGTTGCCGAGGGAAGCGCACGGCCGCCCGTGAGGCACTGAGGGATCTTGTTAGCGCCGCAACATCTTGAAAACAACGCAAAACACAGCAGTGCGTCATTTCTGCAAAAAGGGGAAATTGTGTGCAGGCCGACACAGTTTTAGGATCCCGGGCTGTTCAAAACCGACCTGCCCCATGTGAATAGCAGAATCTCAACAATGCTTCCCAGAACTTGTAGAGCGCTCTAAATAGCATCGGCGGGCTTAGTCAAGCTATGAAATAGCTTTCGCTTGAAAGCGGAGGGGGGGGACACCGGAGACCCCCGTCTCAGATGTCAACTCACTTCCTTTATTTTCTCTCTGCCAGTGATGAAGCTGCTGAGCTGATTTCCATTGACCGGGTCATCTCATGGTAAACACCTCGTCACACTGCCGGCGTTAGGGGAGCAGGTTAGTCGATTGATCTGAAGAATTGTGAACTAAGCCTTTGCGATGAAGGTTCCCTAACTTTGGCTGTGTCTCAAAATGCAAAGCTGCGTTCTGCGAGTTCAAGGGTGCGCGTCCACAGGCAGAGGGACCTGTGTAATATGATAGAAGGGAGAACAGTGAGTTTCGTATGCACTCATGCTTGTGCACAGGAAACCATATCGTCAGCAAATCTTGGTGCAGCCAGTCACAACTGACCGACAGGAAGCTTCCAGCACTGTTTTGTTATTCTTGCTAGCTAATTAAATTACATGAAGATGTATCCAACATCAACGATAAAACGAGGCATGTTTAGTTTGTACTGGCTGCCGTGAACAACGATGGGCGATTTACTACCAAAATTATTATTGTGCAATGAACAATGTGAACAGTACCTAAAAATTTATGCTCAAGGAAAAGCTTTGTTTTTCAGTTGCTACATGCCACCTGAAGTTCTTAAGTTTCTAATCATTCTTGGAAAATGACTTCTCATAACCCATCTAGTAACCATTTTAAACTGTAAATGAAATATATATTTTTTATTTTGGTAAATATCTTTGTATTTAAAGCATTCCAAATGTCTTTTGGAATTTTTTTTTTTTATTGTGACCAAGGTCTGTGGGTCACTGTCTCCTAGCATAGCCGACCATTCCGGGGTTTGGGTATGTGTTGTGAACGTGTAATTCAGGAAGTCAGGAGCCTGTCTCAGCTCAAATGAGTACAAACACAGGAAACTCACTGTGAGGGACTCCTTTCCTAGATCCCATCTTCCACTTTTCGCAGATTTTTAAGACAACGCCATGACAGACTGCGTGATTTGAACAATCCAATAGGTTCGGACGAGATTTTTCTCGGTTTAGTAGATTTATGGGATGATCGAACATACAGTGAAAGCACACATACTCCGATTTCCATTTGTCCTAGTTTCAACCCATTCTGACCATGGCAGACCGTCCACACTAAACAAAGCCAACCACGAGCATATGTCTAACAGACAGGGAGGATCAAAGTTGCCTTGTGAACAGCCTTCAAACAAAGCCAGAGTTCTGACCATTATATGGTTTCAATATGTTACAGCTGACTGACTCACACACACACACTTGCCTGCACGGCTACAACACACAAATGTTGCCCCTCATTTTTTTCACCCTGCCGGAATGCGCTCCAATATATACACGGCCTGGGAAAGAAACCCAGAGCATCTGTTTCTCATGCTGGGACTGGGTTAAATTCTAGCACAACACAAGATCTCTAGTTTAGGATCACTAGTTCACTGTCCCTTTCCCCCTCGGTGGAGCTACAAGTGGTTCTACTTTCTTTCATCTGTCTTGCGGAGAAATTGTGATTAAAATGGTCATGGGCTTCCTGTAAACTGGAAGGTGCACTTTGATGCGGACGAAGCTCTGTGACTCGGCTTGTTTGACTCGTTCCAGATCGTTACACAAACACACTACTCAGATATGTTGTTTAGTACCATCATTACAAACAAAGGTATTGAATTCAAGGCCATCAACGAAAACGAACAGTATCTTGGATAACCTTGTACTTCCACTCTTATTCATGTGAAACATTCTGTTTTATCTTTCAAATGCATCTCAAATGGAAGGCATATACACTCAACGTAAATTGTGAGGTTTTGGTTAGTGGGTGGAACTACACAAGGTCAATCCCCTCACGCCATGCCATGTTTGCATGATCTGACTTCTCATGGAAACCCCTTATCAATTTGGTAATGCAGGTGTTACCCTGGGTCAGTTCTTCAGCTGTTCAAATAAAAGGAAATGATCTCCTACTGTCAATGGTTTTGGGTCACCATGTTAACAGTTTGACATGTGTATGGAGTAAGATAAGGGACAAAAAGGCAGAGGTAAATCTGGAAATGTACCAAAAATAGTTGCTTGTAAAAATAAATGTGCATTTTACATCCTGGCTGAATACATTTTTAGATGATTATGAGTTGGTAGTAATTCTGGACATAATCTGTACAGGGAATAAAAAATATATTTCCTTGAGGGGTCAGACCATACTTTCACATACCATACCATTGAGTGTGGCCTTTTGTTCTTTCCCAGGACCTCCTACTTACTATGGACCTAATAGTATAAACAATTCCACTGTTAAATGGCTCATTTTAAAAAGCACGTAACCAGTTCGGACATTCGGTTTAGACATGCAGTGGATATAATAAGTCTACACAGCCCTGTTAAAATGCCAGGTGTTTGTGATGTAGAGAAAATGAGACAAAGAAAAATCATGTCAGAACTTTTTCAACCTTTAATGTGACCTTTAACGTGAACAATTTAATTGAAAAACTAACTGAAATATTTCAGAAAACAAAAACAAAAAACTCACAATAACCTGGTTGCATTAGTGTGCACACCCTTAAACGAATGCTTTGTTGAAGCACATTTTGATATTATTACAGCAATCTGTCTTTGTGGGTAGGAGTGATAGCATGGCACATCTTGACATGGCAATATTTGCCCACTCTTCTTTGCAAAAGTGCTCCAAATCTGTCAGATTGTGAGGACATTTCCTGTGCACAGCCCTCTTCAGATCACCCCATAGAAGTTCATTTGGATTCAGGTCTGGGCTCTTTCTGGGCCATTCCAAAACGTTAGTATTCTTCTGGTGAAGCCACGCTTTGTGGATTTTGATGTGTGCTTTGTTGCTGTTGTGCTGAAAAGTGAACTTCATCTTTTTGATGGACACCTGAAGGTCTTGTGCTAAAATTGGTTCCAGCTGAAGAACAAACAGCCCCAAAGCATGATGCTGCCACCACCATGCTTCAATGTGGGTATGGTGTTCTTTGGGTGATGTGCAGTTTTGTTTTTGCGCCAAACATATCTTTTGGAATTTTGGCCGAAAAGTTCAACCTTGGTTTCATCAGACCATAACATATTTTCCCATGTGCTTATGGGAGACCTGATGTTTGTTTTGCAAACTCCAGCTGGGCTTGGATGTTTCTATGTAAGAAAAGGCTTCCGTCTTGCAAACCTACCCCATAACCCATTCATATGAAGAATCTGGGAGATAATTGTCATATGTAGCACACAGCTGGTACTTGCTGTGTGCTACAAAAAGTTCTGATATGATTTATCTTCATCTCATTCTTTTACATCACAAAAACCTGGCATTTTAACAGGGTTGTGTAGACTTTTTATGTCCACTGTAGATGTAATGAATTGATGCACACTTCTGACCAAAGGGCCTGTTTGGCAGAAAGAAAAGTTATGACACCTGAAAAGGGGATGAAAAATGTAACTTTTCAGGAACACTAAGTATAGCAGAATGGGGGAAAATGGTTCAACCAAAGACACAAATGTGTCAGTGTTTATTTTATTTGGTATATGTTGCTGTTTTTGTAACAACTGCTGTAGTATTCAATACTAACACAAATATTGCTGTGAGTGTACAGTACTCTTTTTAAACTGCTGCCAATGTACAGTGTTATGTACATTGTTGCTTTATTTTCTTATTTTTTGTTTGGCTATGTTTTAGCTTACATTCTTTACATAGTTACATAGTTGTCGGGTGCCATGTCACAAGAATTTCATTGTGCAGGATGACACAGCATAAACCTTGAAACTTGCAGCAGCAGAAACTGTGTCAAATATTGTAGTAGTTCATTTTGAATTAGTTGGAGCACCCCCCCAAGTTGTATTCAAGACCTTTCATTATAAAAAAACCCCACCCTTGCTTCCATTTGAGTAAGAAGTCTAAAACGAATAATTAAGGTTAAAAATACTTACATAAAGAACGTGTTTATAGTCATTGCATTAGAACTGTAGCAACATTCCAGCAATAACCAACTTTTCTACTTCTATACAGATACATTTAAATTAGGGTAATGGTCAGAATTTTGGACGGTCGGGTGATTGTCAGGTCCAGATCATTTGATGCACCCTGGAGGAGAGTTTTGGTTCATTGTCTTATTGAGAAACAAATGATAGTCCCTCTAAGTGCAGACCAGATGGGATGGGATATTGCTGCAGAATCCTGTGGTAGTCATGCTGGTTGAGTGTGCCTTGAATTCTAAATAAATCACAGATCACACCCGCAAAGTATCCCCACACCATGAACCATCCTCTTCCATGCTTCACCGTGGGAACCACACATGCGGAGATCATCCATTCACTCACTCTGCGCCTCGCAACGACAACTGTGGTTGGAATAAAAATCTTACATTTGGACTCATCAGACTGAAAAGAAAGATTTCCAGTTGTCTAATGTTGATATCTTAGCTGTCTTATCACAAGCAAGTCTCTTCTTATTGGTGACCTTCAGTATTGGTTTCTTTGCAGCAATTCGACCATGAAAGCGATATCGGAAGTCTGTTGTCAGACTGACTGACCATCATGTTAGAAATTAATAATGGACTGTTTTGTGTCTTTGCATATTTATACTATTCCTACCATAATATGGACAGACATAATGATGGTCTTTTGTAAACCAGCCCTACCTTGTCACAGCACAACTGATAATTGGTGACTACCTTACTAAGCCAGTTGAGACAATGCAAACAATGTGCAAAACTGTCCTCACGGCAAAGGGTGACTACTTTGAACTATTTTAATTGCTTTGATCCGCAACACCTTTTCGGTTGCTACAGGATTCCACATTCTATGTCATGCCCTAGTTCTGATGTCTGTCAATATTATTCTACAATTTGGAAAATAATAAAACTAATGAAATACACTTGAATGAGTGTGTCCACACTTTTGACTGGAACTTCATATAATCAGTACTAAATCATTTAAAATATCTTGTTAGCAACTGAAAAATTTAAGTACAGTTAATTGCAATTGAAAAACCATTGTTCAGTTAGCATTCATTGTTAATTAATGAGTCAAACTCATTAATTACTTGACAATTAAGGGTTATTCTAACCAAGTTCTGCTACAGAAAACAGTGTAAAAGATGAGCCTGCACCAACAATTTGTGTCAAAAATATGCTTTGTGTTTGTAAACCAAAACATGCTTATTAATTAGATTATTTATGTAAACTTAAAAACTGCTCGTGTCTTCAGGCATAAACAACGATTTATGAATTTATCTTGTTATTCTAACCGTGAATGAGTTCATTAGGTCAGCAACAATCTGGAACATTCCGAATTAAAATTCTATTCACAGCACACCAGATCAGACCACACTTCATTTCATCTTGTCAAAACCTATACATCCGTATGTACTTCATAAACGCAACACTTCGACATGCCCTGACGTGTACACACAAAGACCGTTTCCTTTACCGGCTCCCAATTAGACCAATTCACTGTTTGAGGAGCTTAATTGGTTTTGACTTATGATGAAGGAGCAGGGTCTTGTATAGAATCGAGACATTGGTAATGCAAGAATCTGAGGTAATACAATGTGCTTATAATACACATTAGAAGCGGGTAAGCATGATGTGTTTGCCCAGTGGGAACATCTTTACTCAAGTTTCCATGGAGAGCGCAAAGTCACTGTGTAGCTCACAATACTTTCTGTACTATGTAATTCACATTTTGATTTGGGGAAGGATTTAATAATATTCTGAATATTGTTATTTTTCCATAATTTAATTTAGTCCCTGCGCAATTTGGTAACATTTAACTTATTCGCACATTAATCTATACTGTAAATGCGTAAGAGAGAACTAAAGTTGCAGCAAAACCTTGAGGAAAGCGATTTCACTGCATGTGGTTCCCTTGTCTCAGTGTATGGAAACCAGTGGCTAACTTCTGATACTTGCATGTGTTATCGTTTTGTTGTAGCTAAATTTGTGGTGCATTGTGCTAGCATCGTCAATGGTTCAAGGTTTGATTCAAGGATCCTCTAAGAAATGATATACTAGTGTCATACTAGTGAGTGCATATCTGCTAAGTAAAACGGAAAAAAACAGAGGTCTCCTGTTTATAGTTTAAAGTAGACTGTACAAATTGTGATTAAAAATGAAGTGGATATCCGGCTACACTGATTTCAATCCTAGAATCTCAGTCTGTTCAGGCTTCTTTTGAGTTTCTGATTATATGTGATCTGATTATAAGTCTTATCTGATTATAATAGACCAGTTATTATAATATCTGGCAATGTAGGAGGGCTCTAGTCCTTCCTGTTTGGCAATCTGGGATGTGTATGCAAAGGTCTTCAAATGTATTTCTAATTTCACGATCCCAGAAAGTCGTTTTCCACAAACCTCAAGGGTAAAATTTCTGTTCAACCACAAGCTTCCAAAATATTGTTAAGGCAATAAGTTACATATTTGTGTTTCTGCAAGGCTGTACTGTACCACATCCTGGATGATCATTAGATTTGCAGTATTTTTTGTGAAACTTCTTATTTCATTTCCCCACGAGTTGCTCTGTGCATTTGAGAAGACAACATGACATTGCTGCTGACAGTGATATGACTGTCTTGATGCATCATTCTGCCAATGCCTCAAAAAGCTGTCTGTCTCATCCTGACATGTTAATGTGGGCTTGTCAAAATCTGAACTGTGATTTAAACATGGCATCGGCAGAAGGCAACATTTAGAAACACCGTTTTGAACTGTGATTTAAACATGGCATCGGCAGAAGGCAACATTTAGAAACACCGTTTTGAACTGTGATTTAAACATGGCATCTGCAGAAGGCAACATTTAGCAAACCAATTGCTAAAAGAAGGGGAAATTATGACATGCCGCTTCTTAAAAAGGTGATCAAATTGAATAAATGGCCAGTCTGATGGTAAAGAGATTATCCTCTGATTCTAGAACAACTTCAATTAAAAGCCATTATAGCACAAAATAGCAGCTTGTTCTACTCCAGTGTTTGTAATCCACATAAATGTAAAAAAAACATGTAAACAAACACATAGCCTCAAAAGATGGTTTAAATGCCTTAGCTTTTTAATAAAATGCAGGTGGAGTGGCCATTTCATTATTGTTCCGAAACCCAGTTTTATGGTTGTTCACATTGTACTTTGTTGGCATGCATGGAAATGTATTGATCTGCTTTTAATCAACTAAATTCCTTAAGATTGCATGGACATGTTAAGCTCCAAACATACCATGCACGTGCAAGGCTGCAACTAAAAGAAAATAATCAAAACACAAATAGTAGAATATGCTGGGCCTACAGTTTACCCCAGTCTACCAGAATAAGGCTGTTTACATTAGAACTAGAAAGAGCACAGTATTGCCCAGAGGACTGTGTATATCCCATATGAAGTGTATAATGAAATATGCTGGATATTGGCCCCATCCTGTTTCTCCCATTCTCACACAATCCTCTTGCAGCACTTTTAGCTTTGTACAGCATATGGCACAGAGTGAGGCTGAACCTTTCAGGCTAATATCCTTCAAGGCTTTTCCAGATGCTGGTACTCTTCCATCACTGCTTTTGTGGGGAAGTCTTTAGTGCTGAACAAGTGCACTTCCATGAATTTCACCATTGCTTTTCATTGTTTCTAAGGGATCATTTGGGATGTGTTTGTGTTGTGTTGTGTTGTGTGTGTGTGTGTGTGTGTGTGTGTGTGTGTGTGTGTGTGTGTGTGTGTGTCTGAGTAATGGTCAACAATAATATCCGTGACTGTGAACATTTTACATTTGCTGTGATTATGTTATGCTGGTAGTGTAATTCACTATGCTGTTATTGGATATAGAAGGCTGAATAGATTTGTTCGACTCTCTCACCATCTTGACAAGGATTGAGCTCTTAGCCCTTTATTACCACAGGGGAATATCAGTTGCAACCAAGCAGATAAAATGTTTCTCTTGAAGAGTAGTTTCAGGGACACAAACATCTTAACAATATTGTATTCAGAGTAAACATACAGGAACCATCTGACACGTATTTAGACAAATTTCAGCAATTTTTCAGTATACAAACTAAAGTAAGCACTTGGTTGCCATGTGTGATTGGTCTTAGTTGGTGCCAAGCCTTGTGATGTTCAGGCTTGATGGTACAAATCTTTAGGGAGGTTCAGAGTAACCAAACAGTTGTACACAAAGCAGACTGACTTCAGTGAATACCATCCAGTTAAATGGAAAGCATATTTATACCCCCAAATGGAAACATTCATCTCTTCCTGTTTCAACACTCCAGATTCTTTTTTCCACATGTATTCATCATTTATGGATTTTAGTAAACCTCCTGTAATGCACAAATCCCAAATGAATCAACAGAGTTATAGAAATAACCTACCTATTTTAGGGTAACAAATTTGCTTTGAAAGTTTCTTCCAAAAACCCTTGTGTTTGAGCCCACATAAATGATGTTTCCTTTCGTCAGAGCAGAACAGTGTTCAAAAACCATTTCACATATGCTCTGAAAGTTTTGTTTTGCTTGATTGTTGTGATGTAAGGAAAAGATAAGTCCTCAAACTGCCTTGCACTCCATACAGCCTCAAGCGAATCTTATTTTTAAGAACAATCTGAGGTGAAATGAGGCACTTTTGCGTCCCTGTTTTACGTTAACGACCAACCTTTCACTGGCCCTATTGTGAGAGCCTAATATCCAACAGGAAAAAGCATGGCAAGGGTTCAGCTAACACATGTTGGAAGGTCAACACACACACACACACACACACACACACGTTGTAGCTTTATGGTGACACTGGTCTGCTGTTGATGTCGATTTAGCCCTCCATCATTTCCATTTTTAGTCGACAGAAATTTTGTAGAATAGTTCATATTCTATTTACATTCAAATTAAAAGTGACCATTGGAATATCATTTTACAATGTAGATTCATAATAGCATACCAAAAACTAGAGCACACTATTCAAATTGTGGGTACAAATTAGAAAGGCAAAACATCTTAACACTCAAGCTACCAACATAAAAAAAAAAAAAATCTACCAGAGGCATGTTTGATTGTAACCAAGAGGTTGTTCATTCATTCAAAGATTTCATGCCTTTGTTATTAAAATGATTCCTAAAAAATCTAAACAATTAATATATTAGTGTATTTATGTATTAGTTTCTTTACATTTTGAAAGTTTCTGTATCAATGTGGATTAAAAACAAATGTAGTCCTTTCAGCATCATGAACCAAGGTTTCTCTGCAGACACCAATATAAGTTATTCATATCACAAAAGGGTGAGGTGGCACCTTCATCAGAGATCTTAGAAATTCAGACATCATAAGACAAAGGGACACTCAAATCATATTTGACTTTTAAATATCCCTATGTGCAAAATACAAATTATTTGATGAATTATTGTTCATTCAGAAACACTTCAAAATGTTTAGCAAAAATATTGACCCTTCTTTCTCCCAAACATTGAAAGTTGTACTGAGTTAGTGGTTTGGGCCAGTAGACAAAAGGTTGCTGGTTCTAATCCCTGAGCTGAAAAAAAGTAAAACCTGGTTGTCCCTCAACAAGACAGTTAACCGTAGTGGTCCCCATGTTGTCACGGTAAAGATGAATCTGTTGTTAGCATACTTAACTGGTAAAATAACAATGTAAATTAACAAATGTAAATTTTTTAAGATGGAAATACCATAGCTCTTTTAACAATTTGGTATAAACACTGAATACATTATTTGAGATTACACTAGAATGGGACTTCAATTTTTTTGTTGGCACTAATTGGCATCCATACCACTTTTGCCCCAATATGCTCAGCATTCATTTAGATCCACAGATAGGCTTGTGGGCATTGTACTGCCAAATAATTCTATACACAAATTTCTGAGTCTCTACAGAATCCAAGAGGGTGCATGTTTGTAACTTCAACCAGGATCGTAGCTAACACGAGCCTATGGCTTGGCAAGGTCTCCGGATCTTAGTAATGTTAATGTCATTTATAAGTGAGGGGGCCCAAGCATATATGATTTCAGGGGGGCCAGGATTCCAAGCCACAGTCATAACTCCAACCATTAGGTCTTGACATTTTTTTATGTGACAAAACTGTTCCAGAAAAGGTAGGTAATGACAAAATATTTTTGTCTTCATCTCAGACCTACAAACTGTTTCCCTGGATAAATCTTTTTTAGAGAACTACAGACGCCATAATGAGTCCTGCATTATTTATTTGACAAAATACTGCAAAGCAGGAAAAGGTGAAATTGGACAATAATTTCTAACACTTTCATTTTTGGTAAATGCCTTTATAGTTTAAGGAAATCTGTAATGTTTGCTGATTCTCTTGAATCATCTATGACTAACAATATATTCCACATTTACAATTTTTTGAGTGAGGAACACAAGGTTTAAAATAAAGAGACAACTGCAAATTGAACGCTTCTGTTCCTCATTCAAAGCAATCCCTTTTGACATTTTTGGAAAGGAAAGAAAAAGGAGCAATATTTCAAGAGCTGTATTTCAGTAGGATTTCAGGGTTCCTACATTAGGCTGTCGATGCTCTTTTTGCATTGAAAGGAGCCAGTTGAGATGATTCGGGCATCTGGTAAGGATGCCCCCAGGATGCTTCCCTAGGGAGGTGTTCCAGGCATGTCCACATGGGAGGACACCTCGGGATAGACCAGGGACTGGGTGGAGAGATTATATTTCGACACTGGACTGGGACCACCTTGAAATCCCCCAGTCAGAGCTGGCAAATGTAGCTCGGGAAAGGGAAGTTTGCGGACCCATCCTGGAGCTGCTGCCCCAACGATCATTGAGATTGGATGAATGCACATGAAAAACAGGACAGGTCCAAGAACAGAACCTTGTGGGATGCCACAGGTGAATGAAATCAGGATCACCTTTAATTGTAAATTTTTTTTAAGGTAGTCAGACTTTTTGTTTGTGAAATGAAGCAGATGGCAAAAGAGGAGACAATATATTAAACAAAGCTTACATCCAGTTATGTGTAATATTGGTGAGCATATGCTGGATATAGGATATCAGCATTGAGTACATAACATGGATGTATTTACAGTTATAATTCATGGATTGCACATTTTGAGTGTTACTGAGAATTATACTCAATGCATCCTCAATGGAAGCTGATGACGACTTGGCCTGATGTGCAATAGTAAAGCTTGAAAACACAATACAAATATATAAAGAAAGCTAAAACATTCACCTATAACTTTTTATCACCTTTTGATCCCGTATAATGTTAAGCAGATAATAACATAAAATGTATATTAATGGAAGCCTGATGATTTCTAATGAACTAATATTAGCATCACTAGCTATGCTTGACTGACTTTTCTAGCTAATGACGACATTGCCATAAAGTACATTTGACAATATGATTTAGTAGAAAATAACAGGGTTGTTTTCCAGTAGATACAAGCCTATACATTAGCAACGTTGTTGTATTTCCAGGCCCCTTTAGTGTAATTTAGACATGAAGGTAATTTGCCCCCTTTTAAAGTCCTTCCCTCATTCAGGACATGAATATGTCTGCAGCATCTATAGAATGTTAGTTTCCATGGCAACGATGCGACCAAGTGAAAGAGGTTCAATCCAAGAACACACATGTACAGTTCTAGTGCCTGCAATGCTATCTAGAGGCAGGAAGATGGCCTGAGGAGTAGTTAGGGGAAATGTGGGATATGTCGGAGGTGTTGAGAGGGGGAAGAGACAGTGGGGGTGTTTCGATGATGATCTGGCCAATGGCATACAGTCACTAGTGGACAGGACAACACACAGAAACTTAGCACGCTGCTATCTTGGGCATGCTATTTTTATTCATACACTCTTTACAAGTTTGTTCTGAAAGAAGTGAGTTGTAATAAAAGTAAAAAATCTGAAGGCCTTTTTTTGCAATTCAATTCTGCCACTGGATGCAGAGAACTGATGACCAAAGGAAGTTTAGGTTGAGTGACCAGTTTTAGATCAAATATACCAGAGCACAGATACTGGTGGTAGAAGTGGATTTACAGCAAGAGGACATCTGAAGTGTATGTAGCTAGTTTATATAGCGTGGGCCAGTTAACCAGAGTTCAAAGACCAGAGTGATGAGTGATGAATGGAGCACTGGTGACGAAGCGAGAGGCAGTGTGCTAAGTTAAATTTAGTTATTGAGAAGCTTTTTGTTGTTGACCCATATCATTGGATATTGGAAGGATGGTCATTTTGGAAGGGTATAGTTCTAAAAGGAGTGTGGGGGAGGCATCCCTTATTGCGGAACAGGAAACCAACTGTGGATTCCCCTTTAGACTGCTGGTGGGCGATTTGGGTGAATAAGCCTGAGTAGTAAAAACCATGTACCAAGGTATTTATTTGCAGATTTCTGACTCATTCAAGTTGAGGATGTTCAGCTCGCTGGTAGGATAAGTTGAACTGTGAGAAATCCTCCTTCAAATAAAGTTAAAAAAAAGTGAATTAAACAAATGAATCTGCCAGTGGGGTGAGATGCACAGTATTTATTTTTAAAAAGACATTGGAACTGGAAAATGGGCTACACAGTATAATTCAGATAATATCTGAACACACCTTTTTACTTCACCGATAGAAATTCTCTTTTAACTTAACTACAGATATTTATCAGCCCTTAGACTTTTAAATATTAATTTGAGCTGTGACATCATGTTTGCCTGTGTGTATATGTGGGAGTGTGCGCACATGAATGATGGAGATAATTAATTCCTAACCAGAAGTAACCATGGACATATCAATGTTCTTAAAATGCTAATACTAACAATAACAATTCCTCATCCAACATTGTTGCCTTGGTTGCCAGTTAGCAACAGCTAAGATGTCATCAGTGCAGTTGCTCATTGACATCATAGTGATATGTATTTTCAATTTGAATTTCCAGCCTATGGCCAGTGCAAAACATGGGCCAGCTCGAAACTTAGCCTACTATGACTACCCGTGGACAGCAAAACAGTTCTGCACGCTTGCTATTTTCCATCCTCCCTAAGCCCAAGGCAATGGAGACTAACTGACAGATGAATGATGTTTGCCTCCATAGAAGTCATTCACATCTCATGCTAAATAGCACCCGTCATATGCCAGCTATATCCAACCTTGGCAGGCCGCTGTTGTAGCTCAATCCGAGAACTGCTGTCAGCTGTAGACAAGACATCTTATTATTTAGTTTAAATGATTATTTTGTCATTACTTCTACTGAATATGGAATCAGGCTATATACTGGAACTGAAATGTGGTCAAATGAGAAAAAGTGTCTAACAGTTCTTTATGACGGCTATAAAATAAATGTTGTTGGCTACGGACACCTGGGTGCAAATATCATCTGCCTTAATAATATACACCTCACACTCAAAGAGGTTGCGATGGGAAGCTTTGCAGAAGTGGGGATGGCCTTGCTGGCTACCTCTGGAAGTTTCCAGAACTTGCCAGCCTTCTCCTGCTGATGCTGAAACACAATTGAGTCATTTTTGCTTTTTTGCTAACTAGAGATATTTAGAAATCTGCAGAGGCAGATACATTTGATCCCGGTTTGCTGTCTAGTTCATCTCTAGAGCTCTAACACAAGATTATATATGTAACAATACATTCAGCTTGCATATACGGCTGTAATGAACATAAAAACATTATTGAGATGTATTCATAAGACTAACTTGTACTAGAGACACCAAAGGCATATTCTGAGGTGGGTGAAACAGACATTTGATTAATACTTATGTAATTCTTGAAGATAAGATTTCTTTTTTTGTCTTGTTTTGAGGCAGCTCAAGTGTTTTCACATTACAGTACCTTTATTCTGTTTCATATCCACGGGTACTATATGTTTTGTTTGTGTTTATTATAATTGCTTTGACACCAAACTCCACTGTCAAAAGTGTTGGTTTTTCCTATATAAATATGATTTTTTTTACATAGTATTTTCTCTAATTGTTATACCATAACTTAGTGACAATCTGTATTGTCAAAGATTTTATAAAAATATATTTACAAGCTTTCACCAACTAAAGGTAGTTTTTATCTTAGTTTTTTTTGGCAGTGGACGTGCATTTTCGAACAACAATGCCATTTGTTAAGCTCTTCAATCGAACTTGGAAAAGCACTTAGGATGGAGTTGGTGACAGATGTGGTTTTAGTGGGCCCCAAAAAAAATGCTTCAACATTTCCTCCTTTGCCTTAGTTTCCTGAGGTTTAAGAAAGACTTAGTGGTGTGTGTCCCATCAACTTCCCCTCAGGCAGACACTGAACTGTGGTTGCATCGCTCTCTCCACTACAGAAAGAGCGGAAGTGGGATGAACTTCCACACTTTCTATTTCTATTGTTGTCTTGGAACTTTCTTTTTGGTTGGTGAGGCACACACAATATGGTAGTTCATTTTTGCAAAAACTGGTAAACATAGCAAGGACTTTCACTTTGTACTTGTTCCTCTGTTCATTGCATTGCTGGAAGCATCTTCAATTCAATACAATTAATTTGAGAATTTTTGGAGGGACAATATGCACTAGAATTAGTGCATTATAAAACAACCTGGTCTCTGGGCAATTCATATATTTATGTAATATATTAATATCTTTGAGGTATAATTTTATGATTATGTATGCTCACATAAATTATATATAGATCATCAGTGAAACGAAATCATACAAATTAGAAGATCAATAACATCCTATGTTTTATCTGGATATAAACTTGCACACAAATTGTATTTAGTAAATTAATTGTGTTATCTTTTGTCCTGTATTTCTCTGACAATCAGAACAATATGTTTCATATAGCTTTGAAGCCCTGCTGGCCAAAAATGTCATGTAATAAAGATTCATGAATTTTCAGATATAGTGTTTTGGTATTTTCTGGTGCTTTTGTTGGTTGTCAAACTGCTTTTTGACCAAAAGTGCAAATGGTGTTAAATAACACCATCAGGTGTGCCTCATTTCACTCCATTGTGTTTCTAAAGGTTATAGTTGACAACTTTTCCATTTGGCTTTTCCGGGCATGTCTTATCCATTCCAGTGTTTTCAATATGAGTGGATGCACCTGTAATGTAATTCGCAGTTTCTGAGGAAGCAACATTTGTGGTCGAGTGAAGAGATATTAATGGTAAAAAGTCAGTAAAGACTTCCTTAAAATTTTTCAGACAGCCACTTCCTTTAGGAGTTTTTCCAATACATTGGCCATACTGTAATTCCACTTCCTGCTGGAAAGTACGGGTTCTATTTTAGAACATTTCATAACATCAAAACAATGATATCATGGCTATCAGGGAAGCCAAATGCTATTTTTGTTTGTAATAATGATTTGACGGTTGTTATATATTGTAAGGTCCACAAATATACAACTTGTGCTGAAAAGGTCTTTGACAGACATGTTTCTAAACTTTCTGCTCATTTGCTTCACTGTTGACTTTATCACATTTAAACTTCCTCTATTATTACATGAATAACTATACATACTGTATTTCGATATACACTCAGTGGCCTGTTGATTTAGTACCACACAATGTATCACTCCTATAGACAGAGGTCATGTGGCCTGAAAGCAGACTGGCTTGCATCAACAGCAGCGATCTAATTTACTGTTAGTATAGGAACATTTGTGACCTAATCCATTTTGAGCTTGTTGTAATACCTAGTCTTTTAGTTATCAGCTAGTTATACTGTATTCGTTTCTGGTCTTTTTTTCTGCGCACAATAGTGTCTAAGGTTAACTAAGAATGGTGCAACTTACCATGAAATCCAGTCCAGTCAGCAACAGAAAACTGGTAAAAACTGCTTGTTGAGGAAAGAGGTTGAGAAGGAGAATGGCATGAATTGTGCAAGTTATCAGGCGAATCCTAACAGCAACTTTAACAGAAAAGTAAGGGTGGGAGCAAAGCACCATTAGCTATTGCAGACCCAGCAATTAAGGTTATCTGCTGCTTCTAATTAAGGTGATCTGCTGCTTCCAATTAAGGTGATCTGCTGCTTCCAATTAAGATGATCTGCTGCTTCCAATTAAGGTGATCAGCAGTCATGGGACTGTGTTTGAAATGTGTTCTATCCACCTTGACAAGGTAGAGCTACTGTTCATCTTGCGGAAGGCATGTCCGCTCCTAAACCATTCCATCACGTTTATCATCTACATGGTGTCCCTCCTCCCATAGTGCAAAGAGTGTTAGCGTGATCCTAGACAACATGTTGTTATTTCACACTAACATCAAGGCAATGACTTCGTCCTGCAGGTTTGTGCTAAAAACATTCATAGAGTACAACTTTATTTGAGACAGGAAGCGGCACAGGCGGCTCCAGAAAGAATTAAGCCACTTAATTCAGGCACTTGTCATCTCACTTCTACTGCAACTCACTGCTTGTATCATCAAACCATTTGGGAACCATCCCAAATCGTCCCATGTCACCCCTTCAACTGGCTTCCAGGTGAACCATGGTGCCTGCCCATGGAACAGCAAGGGACATCAGGTAATGGGAAACTCTAAATCCCTTTACCTAAACCTTTTGAAACATTCACTTTTCAATCTGTCAGAGTATTCCACAGGAAAATGCAAAATGCCCAGATGTCAGAATCATGAAGTTACTCAATTTATTGGGCAGATAAACACTTCTTGTTCAGTGAGTCTGAAGCATGTAAAGGCCTGTTTGTACTTTTGCTTGTGGTATGTTTATTACAAAGAACATGGCATCTGTTCACTGTTTTTTGCTGGATGGAAAGTTGATTATATAAGCTGTGTTTATTAGTGTTAAATACTTAATATACTGCAGAGATCTAGGATATTTAGGGGATCACTTGAACTTCATCTCAGAACTTTCAGTTTGGAGGTGAACGTAATAACCATGGCTCCTTCACTGTTAAACAAGGGTTGGGGTAGGGTGGAACCCCAGCCAAGACTTGTTACACCCCCACAAGTATTTAAGTCTTTACTTTTTCAGTTATAATCTGAATAATGTGAAGTCCATTTACACATACAGTGAGGGGGAAAAGTATTTGATCCCCTGCTGATTTTGTACATTTGCCCAATTTTGTCACTGTAGTCACCAAGAAAACTATTAGTAACACATGCTGTGAAGGACTGAAATCATGCAACGCCCGCAAGGTCCGCCTGCTCAAGAAAGTACATGTACAGGCCTGTCTGAAATGTCTCAATGAACATCTGAATGATTCAGAGATCTGGGTGAAAGTGTTTTGGTAAGATCAGACCAAAATTGAATTATTTGGCATCAACTCAAGTCGCCGTGTTTGGAGGAGGAATGCTGCCAATGATCCCAAGAACACCATCCCCACCATCAAACATGGAGGTGGAAAAATGATGCTTTGTGGGTGTTTTTCTGCAATGGGGACAGGACAACTTCACCTCATCACAGGGACGATGGAGAGAGCCATGTACCATCAAATCTTGGGTGAGAACTTCCTTCCCTCAGCCAAGGCATTGAAAATGGGTTGTCGATGGGTATTTCAGCATGACAGTGACCCAAAACACATGACCAAGGCAACCAAGAAGTGTCTCAATAAGAAGCACAATCAGATCCTGGAGTGGCCTAGACAGTCTCCACACCTTAATCCCATAGAAAATCTGTGGAGTGAGCTGAAGGTTCGAGTTGCCCAATGTCAGCCTCGAAACCTTAATGACAGGGAGAAGATTTGCAAAAAGGAGTGGGACAAAATCCCTCCTGAGATGTGTACAATCCTGGTGACCAACTACAAGAAACGTCTGACCTCTGTGATTCCCAACAAGGGTTTTGACACCAAGTATTAAGTCATGTTTTGTAGAGAGGTCAAATATGTATTTCACTCATTAAAATGTAAATACATTTATATCATTTTTGACTTTTTCTGGATTTCTTTGGTGTTATTCTGTCTCTCACTGTTCAAATAAACATACCATTGAAATAATAGACTGATCATTTCTTTGTCAGTAGGCAAACATACAACATCAGCAGGGGATCAAATGATTGTTTCCCCTCACAGGACTGCTAGTATATTAAACTAGCATCCCTTGGTGGACCCAATGATTATGCATCTTTACCCAAGACAACATCAACTGTTTACCATGCTATAGAAAACACAGACTAAATAAGTTACAAAATCTCATTTAGTCAAGGTTTTCATTTAATTATTTCTATTGGTATTGGATTGGTCACTAGTTCAGTCCCCGATCTCATTAGATAATAATATTCTAATTATGACAGAAGTGTGAGCCTGCTGCTCTGTGTAATTATTATCCCGCTCTCATAGTATTTGCCACCCTCATCCTCCAACTTCATTTTCCAGAAATTATACTGGCTTACTAATGAGGCTATTCCTGTCCCTGGCTTCATTTTCCATGACACAACGCTTTGTTTTGCTGCTTATCTCCTCACACCAGTCTGGGCACAAGGCTTCATCCCACTGCACTGACCAACTCTGTCGCATCCTTTTTACTGTCAATGGTTTCAAAAAAGAAAACGCCTCAGACGAACTGTTGCAAAGCCCACGTAAAGGGAAAAAAAAGGAGAATGTCCCATCAACTAAATAATGGCTCAGCAAAATGGCAACCAACCTATTTACAGATGGCCCTATAAATGCGTGTCACAGTTACACAAACTGTATCTGGCATCCTATTTGAACATTCAGCTCTCTGGTATGTATCCCAGATAATGCGTTGGATGCCTTATCTTGTATGTGGTCTGGGGCTTCATGGGCCAGCCCTTTCGTCCCAGCTGTAGGTGTGGATGAGTGGCCTGGGGCGGTCTATGGAGGCGTGGAGGTGTTTTGGTGGAGGGTGCGTCTGTGAGGGGGGAGGGGAGAGTTGGTGGTCTATTTTTATTCTGGTTTTATTTTATTCTTATTGTTAATTAATATGGTCTCCTATCTCCCATTATTGTATTTCATCAAAAAGTGTCATAATGTACTTCTTAAAAACAGTTTTGTTGAAAAATATTTGAGGTTATTTTAGTCAAGAAACAATTAAGATGAAGGAACGACTGAAGTCAAAAGAAGGAGAGGACAGGAGAAACAAGATAAAGCTGGTAGGTAAAGAGAAAAATCGGGAGAAAGACAAAGGAATGCAAGCATCTTGCAGTTTATTGCTCTGCAGATACTTCCTGTCTGTATCGCCTCGTCTTGGAGGATTCAGACATGGATTAAGAAAGGCAGTGGCTCACTTGATAGTGGCGGGGGTGTTGGTGGGAGTTTCACTTACATTAGGCCCTCCTCGAACGTAACAGAATCTGGACACATTGGCTGGTTGACACGCTCACTGTGACAGAAGAGGACACAGTCAAAACACGGACAGTGAAAAGCCCAGACAGGACAACAGAGTGCCACTGAACCCGTTATTTTCCTTAGAAAAGAAGGACAACTTTGGCCCGGGTCACTCGCTCCATGCCAGATTAATTCAGAAGGTTAATCTGGCCATCTGCAGGTCGTTTCCACTGGCCTTCCCTCAACACACCACTGGGATGGCTAATTCCGGTCCAGTCACCCCGTCTTACCTTCCTCCCCCGTCCACATGAACAAGGGAACATGTCTATTTCTTGCTTCACACGTCACTCTTCAGGCTGTCCCCAGTTGCGCAGTAGGATACTGTAAATCGCTTTGCTCAACATTGGAGCAGATGTGCAAATTCCTGCAACCTCTTGGTGCTCTCTGAATTGCACATGACCTCAGGTTAGCTGGGTGACGCTGATCTCCTTCTGAGGGAGGGTTGGTGCACGGCCCGCATTTTAGAACCACCTTTTTCTTGCGTAAGACAAGGCTGAGGGTTTCCTAAAATGTATGCCGCGAGAGGAAAGGAAGCACCTCCGATTTGCTCCTCCTTATCCTTCCTGCCCATCCCTTGTAAGTGGTAACCCCTTGAGGGCACGAGGCGCTCTTCAGTCACCACACCCTCGGTGAGCAGGACTCAGGAACGTGTTCACAGCCAACATGTGTTTGTCTACTGAAAGCACTCTGACCTCTGCACCTTGGTGTTGTTTTATTTTCGGTTTGTTCCTCGCCCTATTAGCTTGCCATAGCTAACGTTTCCGCTGCATTAGCTGTTGATGATAGCGCACTGAATTGAATTAGTGGTCATAGTCAGTGTTAGTAGCTGCATTCCACTTTTACTTCAGTTTAGCATGAAGTTACCTATCAAATGCAGTCATTTCCAACTGTAGCAATGGTTACATGGTCATACGATCATATCAGGTTTGAACATCAAAAATGTTTTATAAGACTTGTTGGACCAGGACTGAGAATGAGCCTGGATAAACTGCTGGTTGGGTTTGAAGGGTCAGGGTTAAGCCGCGGGCCCCGTCACGCCCTTTCTGTGATGGTTGGCAGTCAATCCACAACCAGACAGGAAACTGTGAGCTCCTATATCCCACCTTTTCCCATAGCCTGGGACTAAGCAGGAGCAGAACAAAGGTAGGAAACAAATAAATGTGTAATGCAGAACCTCCTTTGGAGGAACACCTAACTGAATACCTATTATCAAGCCCCCGGCAGGAGACATCCAGACTGACAAAAAGCTCATTGTGAGTCAACAGTGAAACCTTTTCTTTATAAAACATCACCAGCCTAAGTTGTGTAAAATCTTTGCTATGATTTACACTGATCAAATGCACTGGGTTAGAAATATGCAGGATGTCGTCCAGGAATAGACTTTCATCTTTATGAAGTGCCCTTTCTGATAGCCCCTGTTAGGGGTCATTTCTGAATACGATTATTCTTGTCACTCCCTCATTTCAAAGTCAACATTGTTATGCGAGCTGATAACATGTTATGTGAATCTAGGCTATGGCCAACTGATGGAGATTTGGAGTTGTAGGGGGATATTTTAACACTAATTGTTAGATGGTCGCTTCATAATCTTTCTCGCTCACAAGGCTGGTTCAAATCCTAACTTGTACCCATCAGTGGTTACAGTTGAAATCTGGTGATATTAATTATTCTAATGGGGACTTATTTTGGAAACTCTCACAGCAGGCTGCATTAATCCAATCATCTAACTCTGCCAACGCCTCTTCCTTTCAGATTTTTTTTTCTCAGAGTCTAAATAAAACAAACAAGTCTAATTTTAGCTTTGATGGGCATGTTCACATACTTTGATGTGAACACGCCTATACTGTGCAGCCACAGCCCCTTTCCAGAGCACATCCATCTAACATAAACACCGATCAACCATAACATTATGCCTGATATTGTGTAGGTCCCACTTTTGCTGCCAAAACAGCCCTGACACATAGAGGCATGGACTCCACTCGACCTCTGAAGGTGTGCTGTGGTATCTGGCACCAACACGTTTGAGGCAGATCCTTTAAGTCCTGTAAGTTGTGAGGTGGAGCCTCCATTTATCTGACCTGTTTGTCCAGCACATCCCACTGATGCTTGATTGGATTTAAATCTGGGGAATTTGGACTAATTCCTGAACAGTTTTTGCTTTGTGGCAGGGGGCATTATCATGCTGAATGAGGCCAATACCATCAAGGAATATTGTTGCCATGAAAGGGTGCGCATGGCCTGCTACAGTGCTTAGGTACTGTAGGTGGTAAATGTCCAAGTAACATCCACATGAATGGCAGGACCCAAGGTTTCCCAGCAGAACATTACCCAATGCATCGCACTGCCTCTGCTGGCTTGCCTCCTTCCCATAGTGCATCCTGGTACCAACTGTTCTCCAGGTGATGTAAAAGGAAACATGATTCATCAGACCAGGCCAACTTTTTGCTCCATTGTACTAATTCTAGGTATTTTCACCAATGGGCAGGTGTCAGCATGGGCAACTACGCAGCACCCCGACTGGACTGCAACTACACAGCACCCCGACTGGCCTGCAACTACGCAGCACCCCGACTGGACTGCAACTACGCAGCACCCCGACTGGTCTGCAACTACGCAGCAACTACACAGCCCCTGCAATGCATTGTTTGTTTTGACACCTTTCTTTCAGTAGCAGCATTAACCTTTTCAGCACTTTGAGCTACAGTAGCTTGTCTTTTGGATTTGACCACACGGGCCAGCCTTCACTCCCCATGTGCATCATTGCCTTGGCTGCCCATGACCCTGTCGCCGGTTTGCCTCTTTTACTTCGTTGGACTACTTTGATAGGTACTGTCCCCTGCAGATCAGGAACACCCAACAAGGGCCACAGTTTTGGAGATGCTCTGACCCAGTCATCTAGCCCTCACAATTTGGCTCTTGTCAAAGTCGCTAAAATCCTAATGTTTGCCCATTTTTCTGCTTCCAACACATCAACTTTGAGGACAGAATATTCATTTGCTGCCTATTATTTCACACCCACTCACAGGTGTCATGATAACAAGATTATCAGTGTTATTTGCTTCACCTGTCAGTGGTATTATATTATGGGTGATCGGTGTATATTATATATATTTTGTAATCTTTTACTCAAAGTACGAACTGTGAAGCATGTCAAATTAGTTAACAGTGCCTCTCAAAATCATTCAACCCCCTTGGACATTTACACATTTTGTGGGGTTACGACGTGACATGAAAGGGGATTTACATGTTTTTGCTGCTGATTTAACACAAACAAATCAACGTTAAAAAGTAAAATCTGCAATTTTTCCTAAATTAGTTGCATTTCCAGTTTATTTCAGATTCATACTATAGTTATGATCTCATACCATATCAAATGGATTTTTACCTTCTCTGTCTAGCTGAGTTTAGGTTAGCATCCATCCAGATATGCTTATATGCTGTACTGGAAAGAACATTTCCTATCACCAAAAGAACACTCCAGGTCTTTGGATTCCTGTACTGGTCAGCTGGCTAGCTAGGGCATTTTTTTAACAGAACTTTTATTGAAAAGTGGTTGAAGCTGCTTTGTGTTCTCAACATTTTAACTTGCTAATTTATCATCCGCAGATTGGTGAGGATTGCAGAGACAGTGACAGCTTTTGAACACAGCTCAACCTTTGGCAGCCATACAAGGCTTGAGCTATCCTTTCATGTTTATGCTTTACGTCAGTACTGAGTGGAAATATCTAATAAATAAAGAGTTTTTACCAAGGCCATTTCTGTTCGCTCCTGAAACCAAAGGTCAGGGACTTGGTGTGTGTACTTTAACTGTATTTAGTTGCGAGTATGTCACTGCTGGTAAAATGAATTGGCGTTATTACAACAACTATTGGTTGTGAGTGGAAAGTATTTTGTAGGGTTCGATGTCAACAAATATTTTTGCCAATCCACTGACAGTGCAAACCAATATTACTTGGACGGAAGGTCAAACAATCCACTGCTACTGCATTCTTTTTACAAAGACAACCTCCAAAATAATCAAAATGTTGTTTATATTTCATAAGTAAACCTTGTCCAGCAAAAGACAAGGTTGTGGATACAATACTAGGACACTCCTGGGGCTGAAGTGAATACATTTTGACTCTTTGCTAGTGGGAGTAGGGCTAACGCTGACCCAAGAAAACCCCCTCAGTTGGCACCTTTCAGAAACTTGGCAGACAAGGGTACACATGCAGTGGGGTAATGAAACTCCTAGGAACCATCGCTGTGATGCAAGCCCCCCAGGCTGTTGGACGAGCTCTCAGTTGCGTTGTTTTCTCGGTTCACCATGTCAGCTGTGTGTAGTTGTTGGCAGGGTCCACAGAGAGGTTTGGTGAATAAGCGGATATGGTTGTCCTGGTGACTGACTCCAATGTACGGGTGTCATGCCGGAAGCACATCAGACCCAACATGATGGTAATTATTGAAATAGAAACCATTTCGTAAAAGACTTAACAGACAGTTTCATGAGGCAGTTTCACTTGAAGGTATATATTCTTGTATATGTTATTATATGTATACAAATTATTACTATACATCAGTGGGTTACACACCAAATGTAATACTATCAACATTCAGCAATCTCATTGTTGATCACCAGCTGCTTGCTAACTTACCTTACGTAGCGTTAGGTTTAAAAGATGGTTTAGGGATAAGGGTTAAGGTTGTTAGGATACATGTTGAGTCTATGGTTAAGGTTTGTAGATAGTTAAAATATTACTGGTAGTCAGTAGATAATCTGTAGAACATTTGCTTATGCGTTTTGGTGCAACTGTTTCTAATTTTAGCAATTTTTGTCCTGTATCTCAAGCATTCACCCGGGTTAGGACAACACGCAGACACAAACCAAGAAAAGGATATTATGAAAAGTACATGAGCTCTAAAAATATAAAAATACTTTGATTGTTTGATACATTGATTACAGTGACTCAGGCTCGGATTCACTTTATCAGCCATACCAGTGTTTGCCCAGTGTCTTAATTTACAACATTAATTCTGTGCACACATACTTCTGATTCTGAAATGGAAAAGCATACCTGGGGTGGGTCGCCGTGGTAGTTGTTGTCAGTTTTGTATTGAGCCATATGTTTCCGTTAAAAGGCCAAAACCAAGTTTTCAAACCATTCCATTGATATCCACTGTTTATTCTGAAGGTACACAAGGCTTGGTGGGGGTTATCTATTTTTGAAACACACAGAAATCTACGAAGAGTGCTCCTAAATGTGGGCGACATGATCCGTCATTCTGATGCAAACACATTTGTTTAAACCTTATTTTATGCCACTTGTGTTGACCGCAGCTTGAAGTGAATTCATAGACCAGGTTAGTCATTGTTGATATGACTCATTCCCATTGTAATGCAGACAGTATCCCACTGTTGAATAAAGAGCAGAGAACCAGCAGGCGTTTCTGGAGCAGCTCTTCAATGGATAACACAGCTTTGACACCTTTTATTGTTCTGACAATTTATTATACCACACATAGTGTAAATATTTTTTACTGTACACTCCTGCACTACGAACATAATCAGTTGATGTTTGCATTGTATGAAAGCTGTGCGTGATATTATGAGGTCGAACCATGATCCTGTGATTTTAAATGATTAATGTATGTGCAGTGTATTCCAACCCTTGCCGATCGGGAACTCCAGGGCTGCAGTTGCTAAAATCCTTCTGCTGGCCCATTTCTCCTGCTTTCCTGCTTTGAGGATAGAATATTCACTTGCTGTCTAATATATCCCACCCACTGACAGGTGTCATGATAACGAGATTATCAGTGTTATTCGCTTCACCTGTGAGTGGTCATAATGTTATGGCTGATCGGTGTATATTATCTATATTTAGTAAACCTTTCCTCAAAGTGCGAACTGCGCTGTCAAATTAGTTAACAGTGCCTCTCAAAAATATTCAGCCCATTTGGACATTTACACATTGTATTGGGTTACAACATGAAATGAAAGTGGATTCATGAGTTTTTGCTAAGTATAGTGTACAGTTACATGTGGGATAAATAGTTGTGTGCGGACCAATGGCATTCTAAATGTGCAATTGAGGCAAATTGAAGGTATAAGGTAGAGTGTGCAGAGACAGCTGGAATGAATATGTAACACTGATAAATGCTAGATTGCAGGTACCCATGACACATGGAACAGGGATTTGCTTGTACAGAACTTTCAAGTATGGCCTTTGAGTTGGACACCAGCTTGTTAAAGCCAGCTGTCCAAACCAACTCCACACCCAGAAATATTACACCTGGAAACAACATCAAAATATGACTGCACTATTCCCATTCCCCAAAAGTTCCATCATTATATGACTGCAATATTCCCGTACCCTAAAAGATCCGTCATAATATGACTGCGATATTCCCATACCCCAAAAGATATATCAAATCCAGAGCCATTCAACGAAGACCACCGCTGAGGGACTCCAATGCAATGTACAATCCCTCCAGAATGTTCTAGGAAATGTTGCACAACAAGATATCACACCAAAGTTAACAAGATGTTCTTAGAGGAGGGAGGATTTGAGACGCTCCATCATCTACCCTTTAGAGTATCCTGTGGGACAGTTTAAAAGGTGAACTGATGTTTTATTCAGTCCTTACCATTGTTCAGTTTGCTTTGGCTCTGTTCAAACTGGGTTAGTCTCTATGAGGACATACAGCTGCAGTCTCCATTTGCGCTGTGCTCCCCATTAATTCAATATTAGCAGCTTAATTGCCTTCATTTCCGAGCTTAGGGCAGCAGGGCAAGTGGACAATTGTAAGTGATCCCTCCCTTGTCTATGGAAAGCTCTTATCTAATATACATGCAGGATATTGCATATAATACTCATATGTTGCTGTGGTTGTTAGTGTCTCCAAGGACACTTGAGAAAATGTCAACTTGCCTCTATGAACCTAGAATATAAACACATTTAATTCAAGCAAAGGTTTGTTGACATATTTTCTCAATCACATGCAAGAGTTTCTTGGAAAGATGTTGCGCATTGTCAAAACGGCATTATTGAAACACAGAATGTGTGTGGCATTTGCACAACAGTAATTGCATTTTCAAAATCTCTGAACGTAAATACGTTATCGAAATTATATAACACCACTGAAATACAGTCACCAAAGGAACACTACTATATTAACAACATTTTTTTTTTTTTTTACTGAACACAAAGTTTATCTTTATTCATCCAGGTATACCTATACATCGCTTAATGATGTTATACATTCAACAAAAAATGTGAAAAGCTTCAGACTTGGAAAACTATTCCTTTTAAACATAATTCGCCCAATAATTTCAAACACAACAAATCCACTGAAATAAATGGAAAACATACACATTCTGGGCAAAATACATTCATCAGTGTCACTGTCATCATTTCAATGTATTCAATAAAAGGCTGGTCTGCTGTAAGTTTTGGAGACTTTCCATCAAGAAACTGAAACACAATGGAGGGGCACACCTGACTTTAAAGGAATGATGGATGGTTTGACAATTCGTGCAAAGAACTGAGACCACAAACCACATCCTATTGATTTTCTTATTTACATATAATTTCAAATGACATACTGTCAAGTCAGGATTATGCTGTTAGAATATGTTATGATTACAATGGTCTGCAATAGGTCAATAGACAGCTGAAGAATTCACTCTTTGAACTCCCCATCGGGGTCAATTAGCATGGGCAGTTATTTCTATCCTATAGACTCAAGACATTATTGACCTTGCTAAGAGTCTATAGGGAGGACATAGCTTGAGGAACATAAGTGAAGACAAAAAACAGCTCACCGGTGATTTCCCACAATCACCGGAAGGTTTCCTATATGGCCGTCGACCCCATCGCTTCGTAGTGTTGACTGACCTACACTGATATTTCCTCATAGTGCAAGTCACCATTGTTACTGGCAATCAGTCCATTGGCTCCGCAAACATGTCAAGTACTGACTTTACCCTGGTTATCTCAGAGTAATCCCAGCAGACGGTGCCGTCCACATCTTTGTAAAGCATCGCAGTCAAACAATGCATATGGAATAATCTACACTGCTCCAAAGAAAATGAAGGGAACACTCAAATCACACACCAGGTCTGGATGAACGAAATATATTAAGGATCAAAATCTTAACCGTACTTTGTAGTTTGTCGCGAACAAAAAGTCAACAGAAACCAAAAATCAACCGATTTGAGGGCTGGTTTCAAACTCACAAGAAAATCAAAGTAAACAATTGTGTGAATGTCGTCACGACAACTCACCATGACTCGGTATGCCCTCCCGACAACATCTGGGCATGGTCCTCATGAGACGATGGATGCTGTCCTGGGGGATCTCCTCCCAGACCTGGATCTGGGCATCAGTGAGCTCCTGGACAGTCTCTGGCGCTACTTGGCGGTGTCGGATGCACAGATATGTAACGTCCCAGAGGTTCTCAACTGGATTCAGGTCTGGGAAATGTGAGGGCCAGTCAATGGTATCAATGCCTTCATCATCCAGCAACTGCACCAGGAGGAACCCAGGGCACACTG
Organism: Esox niger; assembly: GCA_016801105.1. NCBI lineage: Eukaryota > Metazoa > Chordata > Actinopteri > Esociformes > Esocidae > Esox > Esox niger. The sequence goes on from JACXGJ010000588.1 coordinate 64,236, forward strand.
CACCAGCATAAATTCTGTTGATAGGTCTGAGGATTTCATACTGGTAACTAACAGCAGTCAGGGTGCTGTTGGCTACCACATGGAGGTCTGTTCTGTGCAACCCTCCAATGATATGCCTCCCGAGACCATCACTGACCCACCGCCAAACTAGTCATGCAGGATGATGTTACAGGCAGCATATCGTTCACCACAGCATCTCCAGATTCTTTCACTCTGTCACAGCTCCTACTAGAGGACGTCGGGCCCTGATGCCACCCTCATGGAGTCTGTTCCTGACAGATTGGTCAGAACCATGCACACCAGTAGCCAACTGGAGGTCATTTTGTAGGGCTCTGGCAGTGCTCCTCCTGTTCCTCCTCGCACAAACAGATACCTGTCCTGTTGCTGGGTTGATGCCCTTCTAAGGACCTGTCCATTTCCTCCATGCTTTTAAGACTGTACTAGGAACTAAGAAACACAGCAAACCTTGCGACAGCACTTATGCATGTGCCATCCTGGAGGAGTTGGACTACTTGTGCAACCTGAATGGGCTGCAGGTACCGCCTCATGCTACCAGCAGTGACAAGGACACTAGCAAAATGCAAAAATAGAGAAGAATCAGTCAGGAAGGATAAGGAGTGAGCAATTGTCTGCGGCCACCACCTGTAAAACCATTCCTTTTTTGGGGTTGTTGTGCTGAGGAAAAATGCATTGAAAGTATAAGTGAGGACTACTTTACCCAGTACCATCTATAGCCATACAGTTATGTGCAGGTGAACTCTGAAAGCAAATGTATCCAGTGAGAAGCATTCCCATACTGATGTAATTACCCTAGTATTCTGATAGATATTTGACAAGGTGGCAAAGACCTTAGAATTATTGAACTATTCTGATAGATATTTGACAAGGAGGCGCAGAACTGAGAATTATTGTTTGGAAAAAGGCTGACACAGGAAATGGTACAAGAACCTTTGGGGTCAAGCTCACTGAGCTCTCTGAATTCCTGGGCCACCATCTTTGTGATTACTGAGTCAGAAACTCTGCAACGTAGTGGGGTGACCCATGATGACTGAGATTTAGACTTGTGTTATCATCCTTCTCACATTACATGAAAGCATTCCCAGTGGTTTGATCTGTCACAGAAAAGGTTTGGTCGATTGAAACACGACCAAGTGTTAACTCTTTGGTTTAGGATCGTCTTTCATTTCAGCTGATGTCTAAGTCAACAACTTACGTTCAGTGGCAGTCTCTCTCACACACACACACACACACAAACACACACACATACACACACACACACACACACACACACACAGCTCAGGTTATCCGCACACTTGAGAAATCTCCTGACTGCATCCTTCTCTTTTCACTTTGCAGCCTCTGCATACACCTGTCTTCTTTCTGTTAACGGAAACTCCATTACGATACACCTGTCTTCCCGCTGCCAATCCTATCCGGCTGACGCAGGTTGGCTGATGCTTCGGAACATCTCTTGGTTGGATCTCGAAAGTCTTTTGGCACGAGTGATTCATGCACGTAGGATTAGACTTGGTGATAAAGGGCCTTGTTAGTCATGAATTATTCCTGTGACAGTGCAGGTCACACACACCGGCTGTGGAACACAGAACTATTCAGGACACAGTGGTTGGTGGCTTCCAAGTCTTATCCTCCACAGATATCCCATTACCATTCTTGTTCCCTTGTCTCATAATAGGACAGACGGGGGGTGTGCTGTTTGGAAGCCAAAGCCATTAGAGAGAAATTGCTGTGGATCGCTCAGCAACCAGCCTCACTGGGTTTCGTTCTCCAGAGTCCACGGAGATAAGGCTCTTTTTTGACCTGTGTCCGTTCAGTCGCTGATATGTATTAATGGTGCTCTTTCGACCTCTGGGGATGAAGCAAGGCCTGACCTTGTCGCTGCCATGTTTCCTATGCCAGGGGATTCGGTCAACCAATTCCATTAGTGAAACTGTCTCTGTTTGTGGAGTTGTAGTCTTTCAGGCAGATGACACTGTGTTGATAATTAACGGGCCTATTCAGAAGCCATTGTAATTACACACATCACTTGTGATATGACAACTCTTGTATCAGCTAGTGATATTAACTAAACCCGTTTCGCACTGCAGGAAAATAATCATTCAGCAACCGGATATGTGAATTACTGCGTGCATAATTTTTTCTAATGGTGGATACAGGGACAGATCGGTTCTGATCCACTAATTTGAAATGACTAACTTCATGAGCCTTTAGAAATATTATATAAACTATATGTTCGCATTTCCTACAATTCTTAAATATTGGATGCATCAATGTCCAGAAGATATTGGTAGTTCAGAACCTAAATAGGGCACTGAAATATAATGACAATGCACACTGGTTCAGATAACATACATGGTTAGGATAGGAAATATATAAAATGACAAATAAACAGTGCACTGCCTTGGGTCACCTTACACCAAAGACCTCTTTGGTGTGTCTACAGGCACAGAGAGAAACCCTTCCCTGCAGCTGTGACCCCTATATACGGACAGAGGGTGACAACCAAACACACTCTCAAATAGCAGCACCTGTCTCTGTTGTGTTTCCCGGGCATCCTGAGAAGGCACAGAGCGGGAGAAAGAAAGATGGACGAAGAGAGAAAGCGAGATGAGCGTGCCCCGCTATTCCGAGAAAACCAAGATCAACCAATGAACAATGCCCATAAGTGTTCCCACCAAATTCAGGACGGTCTCAGGCTATTGTCACTGTGGTATAAGCTTTGTTACACTGTGCACTCTTTTTGCTGTTCTCTTCAGTGATGTTAAACTACCAATTGATGATGAAATGAACCATTAGAAGATGTGTCCAGTATTCACAAGAGGAAAATGTTGCAATTTGCTGGGTTATTGAAATGAACAGCACCCAGTCAAGCCCTTTTAACTGAGACCCATTGAATGTGCTTGTCAGTAAGTGCTTTCCTACTTTCTACCCAACTGTTTGAAGTCGGATACAGTGTGAGTATGAGTTTGTCCTTTTAAAATAAATTAGCTAACCTGAAAAAAGGAGTGATTTATCTCAAAATTGTACAAAAACTTAAACATCCCTTGCAAAAGTTTTTACAGTAATCGTAACCTCTCAACCCTACTTGTGTTATGGCTAGAACAGCCAACCAAACAATCCCAGCATATTCTAACAATCCCAGAAGTCCAGTTGCACTCAAGGCACTCTTTCGCTGTTCTTGATGAAAATGACTGATTCTGTTTACTGTTTATTTTGCAAATAGCCATTTCTAAGTTCGGCAAATAAACAGACAATGTCTATCAAAGAGAAGTTGGCTCATTTCCTAAGGATACACTGGAGCTATCAGCACAGTGCCTTTGTAATGGTTTTTATTGAGCACAGACCCTCCCTTTTTCCCATTTCCTCTGCTATCATAGAGGGGGGTGATTAGATAGAAAAAGCACACGACTTGGCGCCGTCGCTGTGTGGACTGCCCTGAAGCTCTCCAGAGCCTGAGTGGGTCAGGAACTCTGAGGTGCGTTGCATGAAATTCAACTCAGACTTCATCCTTTGTATTCCACTGTATCGAGGGATTTCCCTAAATTTGACAAAGAACATTTAGTACAGCATCTATTCGGCCGGGGGTTTACTTAGGGTCTTTCTTATCGATCGAGTGTCAGGAGTGATTGATGGCCCATTTCTGAACGTTTCCCCACTCTCCGATAGCTTATGTTATCCTAGGGAATGGTAATGTTGGACATCCATTATTCCCACTTAAGTGGCACCAGAACTGTAAACATTGGGTTTTCCTGTCAGTGCCGTGAAGGCGTTGCTCGATAGTCAATGGAGGACATTAGCGATTGGTTCTCATGAGATCATGTGTTTGGTTTGGCCAATTGTCAACAGGTGAACATCTGTCAAAGCCAGCCGCCACAAAACATGTTTCCTGTCACTGTTCCCCTTCTCTAATGTCTCTCTACCTCCCTCCCTCTCCCCCACTCCCTCCCTCCCCACCTTGTTAGTGAGCCATGGAAGCATCAGAGCGCTGATCCGAGGGAGGGGGCACTGTGGTGCCCTGGCATATTCTACAGGCACCCATACTAGAATGAGAACAGCCTGAGAGTAACGGGCCAGTTGGGACAGTAGGGGCACTATTGTATAGCTGTTTTGGTGCATTGTTGGTGAATGCAGTTTTAGTGACCGTCTAAGCGCATTTCTTGCTTCAGTTTCGCAACACACTGTTTCTAAGTGACAATTGCATTAATGATTAAGGACTCAATTGAAAAAGACCTGCATTGCAGTACTGGTGCAGAGGCTATTTTGGGCCTTTGGGATGTTTGAGGGCAGGGAGTAATCTACAGTGACCCTGCAGTTGAACTCAGTGAAATACGTGTTACCGTCATATTTTGAAGTTAAGCTCTGATGACAGTGGCTCCAAAGCAACCATGTCCTGTTACACCCAAGTCTGCCTCATCAGGGATGAGGCAGACTTGGTATATTCAGGTCATCCTACAGGATGACATGGCACCAGGTCCATTAGACAGGCATAAAAGCAGGCTCTCTAAAGAAATATAATGTGGAATTGGACTCAAACAATGTGTTGTGAAGTGTTGTTTTTCTCTCTATTTTTCTCTTTTAAAAATAAAAGGTGTACAAGCCTACCCTATTGGATTGGAATGAACACGTGACTCTTGAATAATGCCTGAGTTTACTTAACCAAGCAGAAAAAAAAACGTACAAAGTGTTATTTGAAATTCCTGCCGCCAACTCCGGATAGCTGCGGCCAGTCAAGCAGCAGTAACCTACATGAACAGGAGAGTTATAATTGGATAATGTGATTTTGAAATGGGTTGCTGGTGAATCCTACTCTTTTGGCCTTTCAGAACAATATCCCTTAAGTACAGTGCTACAGTAGCAAACTTGGGTTGAATCTTTCAGCAGTGGCTTTTGCCTACATGAAGAGTCAGATGTGAGGCGTTTGTGATTTGGAGACTGTCCTCTTGGTCCGTAAGCCACGTAGAAATATAAAAGATTTAAATTGTTTTTGCACCCAGGTTTTGCCAGAAGAGCGTTGAATTGTTGAAGCCCCTTTGACTATTTGTGTCATGAAGAGAGATTAACACATTCTAACACCTGGTGTTTTAGACATCTTGGGTGAATTCAAAGTAACTACTTGTGGCTGTTTTTTTCGGTTGGTCTTAAGCTGAAGACTTATTATTCTTACCACCTGTGTGGTGGCTTATTTCCTACCCTCTGGGAGGACAGGGCTGCTCAAGGTGGGATAACATTTGTTATCATCCCCATTAGCCAGATTTGCTTCTTTTGTATGTACTACAAACAATGTTGTGGAATGTTTGACATGATTATTTCCTGCCAAGCCAATCCAAAGCTTTATTTCTGGTTGAAAAACAAACCTCAGTTGAGCAGTTTTTGTACTGTCTTTTTTCTCCACTGTTGCTTCCACCCAAGGCAAAACTGAATGGAGAGAAAGAAACAGCTAGACGGTACACAGTACGAACGGATGAGAGTGCAGCTGAGCATCATGCCTAATACATCTTGGGATGATAACATTCCCCTGAAGCATTTCCTGGTGCCTATGGATAGAGCCACAAGAACGCCCGTGGTACAAAAAATGTGGTCATTAAAAAAGGAATCGGTAAGGACTATTAGTTTTTACTGCCGGGACAACATTAATCTGTACACCTCTGCCTTTTGGGATGGGTCTTATTCATTGGACAATGAGGGACCCGTTTGACTTTATTTCAAATTGTCCTCCTATTCTGCATAATGAACCTGGTCAGGGTTGTGTGTTTCATTCCTATTGGGGGAGGGGCTAGTACAATAACATTATGGGCTCACTACTGTAGTATACTCCGGATAAGTATGTCTATCAAATAACTCAGGACTAGACCAAAGGATAGATGGCCCCATGTGTAAACAGGACTTCAAACATTTGGATGAAATAAGGACAATAAAGGACACATTTAAGCACCAGGTATGAATGGGGTACAGATTGACCTCAAACCATGGGTCTGGATTGGTTAGCGTAATACGTTAGCGTTACCCGTCCCTTTTGGCACAGTACAACACTACGTGCACTATAATACGTGGAACTCATAAAAACAACCCATTGAACACATTGAGGCGATTATAGGTTCTGTTTCTCAGAACAACTCTGCATGTTCACAAGAGAATTGGACAAATCTTTTTCTTTACCACGGGCATAAACAATGATTCTGGTTTAGAGAGTGACGCATGCAGGAGTTGTTGAGGCCCCCACAATACCTTTAGTTGCAGCATAAACATATGGTGAGACAACTGCATGTGGGCAGTGGGCAAGGCACTCAATCCGTATTCGTCGAGGGCTCTCAGTTTGTAACATCACCATGTAGAATTGCATTCAAAGCTACTTAAATGCTCCTTGAACCCACCCTATTTTCAATAGTGACTGACTTCTATCAGCCTGTGTAAAAATAATACATTGAAAACCAATGAATTAATTGATTCACCACAAGGGATTAAATCAAAAGCAGGAGATGCATAACTTCCCAGCATGCTCAGGGGTCTTGAACAGTTCACGTATGTCACAGCCTAGCAATAGCATATTCATTATTTATCTGCTGCTCCCTTCCACATTGCATGGGACACGAGAACAGAAGGTAGCTTCTGAAACAGATGTTTCCCTACTCTGGCCTGACACCAAACCACAAGTGGTTCCCAGGGCTGACCCTATCCATTTGGGGGCACCAGGCCAGATTTGATTTAGTACCCCCCCACTCTTTGTGTAATTTAGAAAATGATGCCATTGGTTATGTATGATCTTTTGCAACACAAAATCGGCATGTGCCCCTGGACGTCAGGTCCCCTGGACGTCAGGTCCCCTGGACGTCAGGTCCCCTGGACGGCAGGTCCCCTGGACGGCAGGTCCCCTGGACGGCAGGTCCCCTGGACGGCAGGTGCCCGGCGTGCTTGGTAGGTAATAGGCCATGCAGGTTAGACCAACTATCAATCTAAAAACTGTAATGTGACATGGTTCATTGAGTCACTGTCAGAGACTCACTAAACAAGATAAAAACTGCTGATGCACAACCAGAATTGTAAACTATACCTTTACTTTGTCTCAATATCGTGTAATTAGTCAAAATAGTAAGTAGGGACACAGACTTAAAAAAATACACCTGAATTGAATTTAAATGTAAATTATAAAGAGCCATCTGTTACATCCATAAACGCACATCTGTTCTGTTTTGCAGCCTAGTTTTGTTGCTTCCACCCAAGGCAGAACCTGGTTCTTAAGCGCTATGTAGTTCAAAGCTGCATGGACAAGGCAGGATTATTACAAGTACAAGGCGAATAGAAGATATCAAAAGAAACTAATTTCCTTGACGTTTCTTGCTTAAATTACACAATCAAAATGCAACTGAGCACTGAAGCCAAGATTACTTTCACTGGATATTCTAGAATGTAATGTTTGGGGAGCCCGTTTTTTTCTATATGTTATTACAGCATACGCTAAACCCTGAGATTATTTGCAGTGTTGTACGTTTGTATTGCTTACTGGGGGGTCAGAGTCAATGGATCCTGGGATTTTCTGTTTTTTGCAGGTGGTCAAACCGACCTGTCTGGAATATTGGGAGGTCATTACCCTCCTAATCTACGCCCTTGGTTCTGTGAATTAGATCCTACCATTTTCCCTTTTCTTATACAGTCCCTGTGGTAACAAATTGTCCAGTGTCTTGGATTCTGCACAGGTCAGGGTGCTGTGAAATAAATTTGGTTGTCTGCTACATTGGTATTATCTCTGTAAAATTTCTACTCTGACCTAATCTGGGAAGACATTGCCAGAATGTTTAAATGTTTCGTAGTGGTTAACGATCATTTTGAACTGACATTTTGGAGTTTGACAGTTGTGGTGTGCTTTTACGGGAACCCTGGCCAAAATGTGTCTGAAAACGAAACTCTCATGAGCCGGGTCCACAGCGATGTTAGAGAAGGTCAACTTTAAAACATGCGACAAACATTCATCACACAAATGTATACAGCATGGACCACAATCAACAGGGATTCATGTTGTGTTTACACAAAGATGGAACATTTGTGTTTCACGTAGCTATTGTTTTCCTGGGAGTCCAGTACAGACAGATGCGCTATCGCAGCCCTGCTCTCCATTAGCGAAAGTTAGTGAGACAGTCCAACAACTTTTTCACACAATTTATGAGCCTACAGAAATTGTAGATATTTGTTGTTACTCCCCTTTAAAGTGTGGAACAAGAATATCTGGGTCACCAGTCAATAGGATGAGCAAGACTCGTGAATGTAAGAGGTACAGCTAGGGGAAACCGCGCTTTGGCTGTCAAGAGGGAAGGAGAAAGCAGTCAGCAGTCTGTATCATGCGGCCGCCAGACAAGTGGGAACTCAGCTAAGGTTTTCCAGGATGCGTGCAATTTCTAGAGGCAGCAACGGAGCTATTAAACAGATTTATGTTACCGCAGTGACCAATGCACCAGTGCCTGTGTCCTGAGGGAGCGTGTTCACTCTGTCAACTCAAACAGTTTCATTTCATCACTTACAGGCCATAACGGGATAGGAAATAAGAAGGGAACACCTAATGTAAATAAGAACTGTTATTTGGAGTTGCTCCGGACAGTTTTGTTTAATATTTTTAAATGAAATGTTAATTTGAAATTGAAGGTTCAAATAGGATAAGAGGTTTGACTTCGAAGAACGGTTTAAAAGTAAATTAGCCAAGATATATTTTGAAATGTCTGAAACAATAATAGCTGAATCAAAAAAATATTTTATTGGTTTAGAACATGAAGAATAATTTTATCAAAAGATATGCCAATTAGATTATTACTGGTTATGGAAAACCTTTGTTTTGGGAAATTGAATTACAAAGAATATTCATAAGGTCTGTATTTTCTAAATGGCCATACATAAGGACGTTTTGTAAGTTATGGCTAAATCAACTAGACTGTATAAGTATTGTAAGAACATTGATGATTGCGCCATATAAAAACCAAAATAAACACACTTACAGTAGCGGTCAGGCTTCCCTTGACCTGTTAATTAATACATACGGGTACAATGCCGTGGAAGGTAGGGCTAAACATAAGTAGGACAACCTCAGCACCCCCTGATGAGATCCAAGTGAACTGTTTTTCGAGTGGCGAGACTCATGTCATTTCGTTCGACGAGAACATGATATTATTGCCAACAGACACGCTTCTGCTGTGCGTTCCATATCCACTCAATTGCACGGCGTGATCAACGTGTGTCAGCAACCCATGCACAACACATCTCCACATGGCAATGGACATATACAATGCCTTGCAAAGGTATTCACCTCCCTTGGCTTTTTAACTATTTTACATTACAGCCTTTAGTTCAATGTTTTTTTATCTGAATTGTATGTGATGGATCAGAACACAATAGTCTAAGTTGGAGAAGTGAAATTTGTGAAAATTGGCATGTGCATATGTATTCACCCCCTTTGTTATGAAGCCCATAAAAAGCTCTGGTGCAACCAATTTCCTTCAGAAGTCACATAATTAGTGAAATGATGTCCACCTGTGTGCAATCGAAGTGTCACATGATCTGTCAGTACATATACACCTTTTTTGAAAGGCCACAGCGGTTGCAACACCTAAGCAAGAGTTACCACTAACCAAACACTGCCATGAAGACCAAGGGACTCTCCAAACAAGTAAGGGTTAGGTTATAAAAAATATCAAAATCTTTGATGATCCACAGGAACACAATCAAATCTACCATAACCAAATGGCAAGAACATGGCACAACCGCAAACCTCCCAAGAGACGGGCGCCCACCAAAACTCACGGAACCTGGAGGAGCCACAGAGTTCCACAGCAGAGACTGGATTATCTGTACATAGGACAGCAATAAGCTGTACACTCCATAGAGTTGGGCATTATGGCAGTGGCAAAAAACTAAATGGCACGTTTTGAGTTTGCGAAAAGGCATGTGGGAGACTCTGATAAAACAGATAATTTTCTAGTAATTTAATATAATCTAATATACAATCATGAAAAACAGGAAAGAAAACATTTACATTTTACACAAATATATATTTTCACATCCAAAGAATAAATCATATAGAAATTACATTCATACAGTAGAGTGTAGTCAGGACACACACACACACACACACACACACACACACACACACACACACACACACACACACACACACACACACACACACACACACACACACCACACAACAGTTGTAACATACAATACAGACACTGGCTTTGAAAATACTTTCTTACATGCTATTCCAAATATCAGTCATCCTATATGAAAAAAAAATCTGAATACAGTTTTAAAAATGCGGTTAAGTTCTTTAGTGAGAAACTGTCCGGCAGTCCGCGTCACATTTTGACATGTTACGAAACAGCAGGCATGGAATTGACTTGCCATTAGTACAGGCAGCTAATACACAGCTATATCTGACAGTTGGTACCGACATGTTGACTTGTTGTCCATATGTCAAACACATACAAAAACACACACACTCACAGTGGAATTAGGAGCTGTACAGTATGACTGAGAATTTTTTTTCAACTGAGAAATTTCTGGTTTCTCGTCTGACAATCAAAACAACTCGTGTTTCCTTCTTAGCAAATGTACTGATGCCGTATAGGCCCCATCCACACTTCATCAGACACAGTGAGGAAGTGGCTTTGTACAGTGGTTAGAAGCCAGCAGAAATTGCACACAGATCCTTCACTTGAATGTCAGTTCAATTGGTAATGGCCCGTACGCTTGAGATCATGCTTCCTTTGCAAAAGCATGGTAACTGTACTAACTAAAAACGTCCACACGGATAACCTCCGACACTACATACCACAGTTGCTTCATGTTTCAATACGTCAGATACACGCACAGCTACTGTTTAAATATACAAAATGAACAGATGAAGCGCTAGTGCCCCAGCCTGCTCCCTCTTCAGAACACAAGATTTACAATGTATTTACCTATGATGGCAGATGTTTCCAGCATTTGGATGAAAAATGTGTAATCCAAGGTGATTCACAATTCCAATATTGAAGAGCTGAAATAAAGAAAATGTAGGCAGTTCCAGATTTTCAAGCCTTTCCAGACACAATGCAGGTAATACAGGTATGCAGTTACAGGTGAAAGTAAAGTTGATTATTTACTCATTCCAAAGATTTTAAACAGTGCCAGAACTAAACTTTATAATTTAAGTAACATGCAGTTGTACAGGGTAGATGTTGGCATAAATGAGAATAGTGGATTAAAACATGAACCATTCACAGGTTGTTAATGATCAGAAAGTGACAGTACTACAGTATATCTCTATCTTTGCTTCAAAGGTAACGTAACCTTTGAGCTTAGCTTCAGCTTAAGAAACACAGATGCTAGCCTAAGACAGTGTAGTGTTCTTAATGGCATGGATCGTTTGCGTATAAAACCAGCAGCGAAGTGCTTTCCTTGTTTGGCACCCAGGGTGTCGCAAATACATTTCTTTTGGCAAACAGAGAAATATAATTACAGAATGACTGCATAATACTTGAATACAATAAGAGGAATTAACAGAATCTACTGGACACTGTACATGAAGCTCCCTCGAAAAGCAGCAGAGCGGCTTTGAATATGGTTACTCGAAAAGGAGTGGCTAAATGTTATTCTCAAGAAGTGGATAAAACATCTAGGTTCTTATTGAGAGTAGTAAAATGTAAAATCCCTCCCCCAAATCTGTGATTATGCTGGAAAAACTGTGTGGACAGTTCAGTTCTCCAACCCTCCAACCACTGGACATTAACCCAGTAACCATAGTAACAAAGCCATCGCATTTTTCCCTCCATCGCCAGGCGCTTGCCGAGTCCCTCGGAGACAGCTCTCCTCAGGCGAACGGGTTGTCAGGCTTCAGGATGGAGGTCTCAATGTCAAGGCAGCCCCCCTTTCCGTTCAAATGTTCTGTGTGGCTGTCAATGCTGTAGCAGCCCTGGACCTCTGTGATGGACGAGGCTGTGTATGAAGCAGATCGCATGGCGTCCGAGTGGGAGAAGGTGCTCCCGAACTGGATACGATATTGGTTCCAGTGTCTCCTCAGAACTCCTTGCACCTGCCGGGACATTGTTGGGACTATGAGATTCAACACACCAAGTGAATCAATGGAATTAGACATAAGAAGGAATTTCATCAATGGCTGGTAATGAACCCTAACTGCAATGCTGTATCCTCATTCAAAAATGTCTCAGATATCTACACTACAGTCACAATTTTCCTCTGAACTGCTGAACAATTCACGTCTGACGTAAGCCTAATGACACAATCCCCTGAAAAAATGAATTTGGAACAAAACCTGGGGCAGCTGATCTCATTTTGGACTTTCACTTGACTCTCTTTAGTCTGACAGAATCCTCTTCAGAGGTCAACAAGCTCGGATGCCACATTGTGGAAGGTCAACTTCTTCCATATTAACTCATTGTCCTGGTCATCTCCCGGGAAGGGATTTGCACAGAGGAAATAGTCTAATCTAGGTCTGGCCGCAACAGGGACTGTGCTTAATACTGGTCAGAGGGTCAAAATCTCACCTCTCCGTTGAAGAAGCAGAAGATGGTGGCCACTAGCAGTCCCTGAAAAGAAAGTACACAGTGAGTCAAGTCAGTGCTTATAAGTGATGAATGCATCGCTTAAATGTCCTGGGACAATGGCTTGAGCTCTCAAACACCTAAAACAGCTGAAGCTTTGGGCAGAATGCTGAGCATGCAACTTTGATGCAATTTGGCAGCCCTCTCGAGGAGCATTTAAAATCAGGGCGAGGGAGACAGTTAGAAGAAGAAAGGGAGTGAAAGGTGAGAAAGAGTGAAAGGTGAGAAAGAGTGAAAGGTGAGAAAGAGAGTGAAAGGGGAGAAAGAGAGTGAAGAGGGGGCTGAGAAAGTGAAGAGGGAGAGCGAGGGGGTAGAGAGAGAGAGAGAAAGAGAGTGATCGAGTGAGTGCCGGCACAATGTAGGATTTATTGAACTGATTCAGCCTGGCCCCACAAGGCAGTAACCATCCCACTGTGAGTTGCAGCCTCCAAACCTCCTCCCCTTTCTCAGACACTCATTACTCATGTTCCCCTTCCTTCCATTTCTCCACAGGCCATGAAGAAAAGACGCAGAAGTCAAAGGCGAAAACAACGCTGACCTGGTCTTAATGAAAACTTACAAGCCAATGATAGCCTGCGACGGATGTTTTAGACAACTGTGTTTGGTTCAGTTCTACTGTGGTATTGGCAATATCTCCACTGCTTACTTCAGAAGGGTTAGAATTGTTTCTGAGTAGTACGCCACTCTGGACAACAGCACTTGCCAGATGACTATTGCACAACATACAACAAAATATTTTTTTGAGAACAAATCTCTGTAAGCCTAGAAATGTATTATTATATATCTGGGGTAAAGTGACCAGAAACTACTGGCATAGTCTTATGTTATTTATTTAGCAGTAATTTAACCTGCTAAGTTGATTTAAAATGTCACCAAAGACATTTGGTTATTTTAAACCTTTATTTCAATTATGAAGGCAAACTGAGACAAAGTTCTCATAGTTTTCATATTTATACATGCAATTTTGGTTCAGTGATGACAGAATTTTGGTTCATGAAAATGACAAAATCAAACAGAAAAGAACATAGATAACACCAGCTTTTTTGTGGATATTGGGCCTGGCGAGGTCTGCGCTGTGCCTTCGGTATAGTAAATTAAACAAATGCAGCACACTTGTCTTCACACAGTGGAAACAATAAACAAAGCATACTGTACATGTAACACCTATGCAATACAAGTCTTGTAATACTCTCAAGGTTATATATTCTCATGTAAAATCAGAGCATGTCTGACATACCACTCTGGCCCAGACCACTTGGTCTGCAGACTATTCCATTAATAAGGAGTGCAACAGGAAAGACAGTCATACCCAATTCTGTGGAGATTGCAGGGGCCTCAAATGTAATCCAGGTTTGAGATCTGTTTATTGGTTGTTATATTTCTAATGTTTATATGTGATGATAAATAAGTAGGTAGTTTATATAAAAATACTTTATAGACAAACATGAGAGCATGTTCTCGTCTTAAGGAGAGTAAACCCCAACCCACACATTGATATAAACTACAGCGGTGAGTTCGGTAGCTAGCATCCTTAACAAAACTAAGTGCACTATGACTAGAAGCATCCAGTGGTTTAAGTGTGGATGCCATAGCATGCATGTAGAAAATACCCCCATAATATATAACCAACATAAAAGTATTGTGCACCATCTGTTTGCTATTTGTGTAGGACAAACATGTTCTGTATCCATAACGAAAGCCTATCTTGACCTTTAGACTTTTACAGAGTTCATCAACATGTATTTCAAAAGACAGTTTATCATCCAGCCAAATCCATAAGTATTTATATACAAAGACTTGATTAATTTGAGAGCCATCTAAGCATGTGAGCGAGCACACGTGTATTTTCAAACAGCTTTTAGGACCTTTTCAAAATCATTAAAAAAATCTTTGCAATTTAAACCGGTTTAAGTTGTAGAAAAGACCCTTAAAAAAAATCCATCTCCAGCTGCAGTAATGCTTGGTCAGTCGTCAAAGCAGTAGAGTACATCTGTGTTGTCGGTGTATAGATTAATATTACTCTTCCTTATCTCATCACTGATATTGTTTATGTAGTGTGAACAGTAATGGACCAAGTATAAAACCTTGTGGGACCCCTTTTACCAACTGCAGTGGCTCCGACTGGATGCAGTCTTCTCTAACAGCCTGACTTCTATCTTTATTATAGTCATCAAACCAGCAACAGGCATCCGGTCCTTGTCCTCTTGATGACATCAGTTACAAGTTGCAACATCAGCTGACACACCGAATGGCATAAAGTTAAAAAAAAACTAATTACAGCTTTCAACAGTTCTTGAAAGGCAGGGCCTATAACAGTCAGGGTCAAGAATTCAGCCCGATTGAAGTCAAGAGGAATGACTGCAGCAGGATATAGGTAAAATCATAGATGAAGATAAAATTGCAGAGCTGATTTGTAATGGTCCAGATTAAGCAACTTCTTGTTCTTACCTGATAATGCATCAGGATGTTCATGATGTAGTCGTAGATCTCAGAGGAAGCCCGTCCCGCTGGTTTATAGGGCAGCAGCACATACTGAATCCCCAGGAGAGGGACAAGAATCAAGGTGGCACGCACTGCTTTCATGTACAAGCTGGACTCAGCCTGGTGGGTCACCTTCAGCTTGGTTATCAACACACGCACAATGTTCAACAGGAAGAACAAGTTTACCTTGAAGGAGAGACGGAGAGAGAGAGAAAGCTCATTTCAGAATACAGCACATAAATTGTAAATTGTAAATTGTAATCATTATGTGATTTATTATATATACTATCCCTAAGATTTATCATATCAGATATTGTATATCATGGGTAATAGGAATAATATAATAACATTAAAATTTCTGAATGATGGCCAAAATAAATATTAGCAAAATTTCAAGCAAATTTCTTTTTTGGATGTCTTTCATTTGTTTAAAAAAAGTGTGACTTTTCTTGTCCTGTACTGTTCTAGGGTGCTTTCAATTTAAGGACACAAATCTCTAAACATTTCATTTTACTGAACTATCTGTTTAAGTTCAAACATAAAAACATAATTTTATACTTCCATCCACTTTCCATTTTGTTTGCACTAAAGAGAAGCAAGAATATAGCTTCAATTAGCATCTAATTATATTTTGGACTCACCAAAAGGGCAGCACAGATGGGCCCATGGATAATATACAGAAGGGAAGTGTTGGAGCTTATCCAACAACTGTAGGAGGCAAGAAATATATTAGCCATTCATGGTATGTCACATTATTTTGCAGTTTTAATATGCTTTCCTGCTTACAGATAAAAAAATAGTAATTAAATATTAACTAAAGCCTTGAAAGTGTGCATTATTGGAATGGATACGTTCAAAGTAATTACTTTAGCTGTAAAAAAATACGTAATACAGAAAAATGCTTATGCTGCACAAATAGCTGCAATAAGAAATAAACTGAAAACAATAGTGTAAGAAAAATTCTGAGCTCACTTGTCATTGTAGTAGTAACTTCGGGCAATTGCATGTATAGATGCTGGAATTAGAGGAAAACCTGGACAGCACAAAACATATTTTTTGTTAGTGACAAACGCAACACCAAATACCTTTCAAACGTAAAAAACATCTTTTTTTTTTTATCCGGACTTCAACAAGTAAGCTGACTGGTACATTGTTCTCATTTACACCAACCAGCCAGACAACAACTGCCAGGAAGAGGTGCGGGGATAAATGAGCACAAAGAGTAACAAGTTCCCCCAAAACCTACCCCAGCCAAGAAGGTAGTACCACATCAAGTGCTGTTTTTCGGCAAACACTGCAACAACGATGAGGGTGTGCAGGTATATCCCCTCGCACAGCATCCAGAAATAGTTGCAGCCAAAAAGATAAAGATGTATGAACTGGAACACTTTGCAGCTTGTCTGGAAAGAGAACACAGGACAAATCTTAGGGAGAGAAAAACTTCAGATGTGATTTTATGGGCTAACAATGCAATATTTGACACATCAATTACTTTGAAGTATGTGGCCACCCACCCATACTGTACATCCACCAAAACACCCCCACTTACCCATACTGTACATCCACCAAAACACCCCCACTTACCCATTCTGTACATCCACCAAAACACCCCCACCCACCCATACTGTACATCCACCAAAACACCCCCACCCACCCATACTGTATATCCACCAACACCCCCACCCCACCAATATGTCCAAAACACCCACCCACCCATACTGTTCATCTACCAACGAACCCCCACCCACCAATACGTCCAAAACACCCACCCGCAATATGCTCAAAACACCCTACATCCACCCAACGACCCACTTACAGGGTTCCTTTGTACCAGCTCCTGGTTATTGGCAACAGCGGTCAGCGAAATGATGGTTATGACTGAGTTGAGAACAAAGGAGAAGAAGAGGTTTTTGTGGAGGGTGATCCTCTGGCAGCTTAAACTCCTATACACAAAGGGAAAGGGAGTGGATGTTGTCAGCGCGCCAATGATGGGACAAAAGTTATTTCAACTGCTTACGTACAACAACATTACAAGGAACACAGCCTTGGTATAGCCAATGAGTTATATTGATTTGTTTGTTTATACTCACTTGAAATGGAAAAATATACCAAGGGATATAAATAAGGCTGTCAGTGACAAGCCATGTCCAATCAGGGCCAGGTAGAATAAATTCATGGCAGTCTGAAAGAATAAGACACAGTAAGCCTTCCATTGTGCTAGCATATGTGTTCTGAATTCCCAAAGCCTAGTTAACAAACATTTTGCCCTACATCAAGGCAATACACTGAAGGGTCTGTACAAACTGCCCTTAGGTATATTATACAGGAAAATAGTGGATTGTCCTATATATATATATATATATAAAATATGATATGGACATTTTGAAGTGCTTTATCTGAATTGAATAGAAATCTGGAGGTTTCAGCAGAGATTAGATGAGAAGACGATATTCCTCACATGCAACAAGCAATGGTGTTGAACCACATCGTTTTGATAGAGTATGTCCATCAAAACATTATACTATGTCCATCAAAACGTTAGACTATATCCATCAAAACATTAGACTATGTCCATCAAAATGTGCTAATAAAACATGTTCCAATAAGGCTTGCTCTTTTGCCTTAAAAAGTAACCGGAACACTGTTTGCTTAAAATCCAAAGTCAAGGACTGGTGTTGAATAACTACATCTACAAAATTCATTTTCCATGACTTCAAGCCTATTTGTTTAATTAGTTTTCTTGTACAATTTTGAACAAAAGCAGAAGAGTTATGAAATATTGTGCAGGGCAGAAAAGTGTAATTTCATTGACATCTAGGTTTGAGGGAAAAGAGCAATTATTTTCAGAAAAAAATACCATTCTGCCTTCCTTTGTATGCTCGTTGCATCGTGTGTAGTTAGTCCATGTTCTGTTGCTCTCAGGATGCAGAAACCAGTGGCCATTGTCACTGCAGATTTTTGTAACCATTTCTGAAGATTATATCAAAATGTAAACATAAACATAGTAAATACAGGCTTCAAAATGTAAGCACACGAAACTCTAAAGAAAATCATAAAATAAAGTCTGAAAATTGAAATTAGCTGCCACTACATGAACCAAATCAAATACAGGCTTCAAACTGTATTTAGAAAACACTACATGAAACACATCAAATGGAGGATAAAAAATTCAATCCGAATGATACTCTACAGAAAACTAACCAAATTCAGGCTTCAAAATGCAAATGAATCACATCACAGCATATCAGCCTGTTGGAAGAAAATTGTACCAAACCCCCAACAAAAAACAATGATAAAAAAGAGCATGAGACATCAGAAATACTTGGATAATTGATCTTGATTGAGCTGATGGGAGTTGAAGGTAAAAAAAAAAAAGAAAACCTGTACAAAATGTGGACCCCCAACAGTTCCAAAGAACTCTAGCCCATGTTTCTGGAATTCAGGGAGCTCACCTGAGGGGTCAAAGTCCTGGAAATACTCTGGACAGTGTTGCTCTGTAGTATAGCCAGCCTCTGTATCATCCCAGCACAGCCACCCATCCCAGGTCCGGTTACACACGGGCCCTGTAGCACAGAAACCATCACAGAAGAAACCGGTTCAAATAAAACAGGAGAACAATGAGTTGAGGTCAGAGGTCACACCAATACAGAGATGAAATCTATATGTGGTGGACATAAAGTATAGTTCCCATACAGAACTTATTATACACATTCTGAAATCCATCTAAAAGTTATTTTCTTGGTTAGTTTTTGTCTTCAAATCAGGTTGTGATGTAAATTGCTGTTTATTACACCTTAGATGCTTTGGTCATTCCAGTGATATATTACTGTGGAGAACCCAGACATTGAAACATGATACCACATCAATTGAATTTCTAACAAGAAACCAGGCAAGCCTAGTTCAGCCAGCCACAATTGAAAGTGTTGCCCTCTTGAGATTCAAGTGTCGGTAACCACTACACCACAGAGCTGTACATTGGATGGGTGTCAATATAGCCTCTAGTGTCTACCCTGAACAAATCCTCTTTTGCCACTGGCCGTTTCAACAGCGAATTGGCCATGTGTATTGATACAGTTAAACTGACTAACGTTTCTGACTAAGTTTACCTTCACCACAAAAAGCGTCAATGAACTTTTATGGCATTTGCCACTGGATGTTTTTACAGCGTATTAGCCAGTAATGGGCTTTACCAGTACTTACAAACTTACTGGAATAGTCAAGAATTTAGGAATAGCTAGTGAGTCTGCCAAAGCTGTATAATTTCATGGCATAAGAATGTATTTTTTTCTTTCATGGCATAAAACATACTTTTTTCTTTCATTCGTGAATGACATTGATACAATAACTATCAATAATGGTGACGATAACCATTAACATTTTCATCAAGTGAAAAGACAAGAGAAGCCTGAAATCTACCAGTAATAGTTGCAATACTGTATAACCATAAAGTTTTATTTTGGCCCACAAATAAAATTAATAAATGTCATTGCTTTCAATAGATACGAACTTGGGTCTTGCGGGTCAGAGTCTTTAACCACTACGCCACCACATTAAACGTTTCAGCAGTCACTAGACACCATTGAGCATTGTGTTAAATTGACTAACGTCTCTTATTAAGTTTACCTCCATCATAGCACCTATGAACTGTGTGGCTTTTGCCACTGGCCGTTTTAACAGCTTATTAGCCAGTAATAGGATTGATTACCAGTATCTACTAACATCCTGGCAATAATCACAAGAATTGAGCAATTGCTAGCGAGACTGAAGATGAACTTTTCCATGCCAGAAACGATATAACCATATACAGTTTTAGTTGCGGCTTACTATAACGTAACTACTGTATGTTGTAGCCAGCAAATGTGTTTGTCCATCCTGACCCAAAACGCATGCACGAATGCATTCTTCGAAACTCCACCAGAAACAGTCAAAAAACTCCAGTAAACTGTTTTATTTCAGGCTTGCTATAATGTAGATACTAAGTTTTAGCCAGCGAAGTTTTCATCTATTCTGAATAATTGATAATGTGTACGTCACTTTGCCTGTGAGGAGATACGAACGCGGGATCTATAGTTGGCAGGTCTGCTTCGCTAACCACTACGGTATTCAACAAGGAGGAGTCAGTCAGTCACTCATTGAGTCAGTCAGTCAGTCCGTCAGTCAGTCACTCACTCAGTGAGAGACGTTTGCCCTTCTTCGCCGGCTCCGCCTAAGCGGTCCGTCAAAAATAGATCTGCTCGCGGATTATGTTTTCTATTTATCATAACTGTTGACTTTCATCTATGAAGTGAAGCATTCCATCAGATGGCAATATAAATGGGGTTGGACTTCCAAAGAAAAACTTTGACCTGTTCTCAACATTTACTCCCTGTACAATTCATGTAGTGAATAATAGGATGTGCTTTTTAAACTTTAAAATTTAATTCCACTGGCTTCCCAGGAATTCCCAATCCCCTGGCTTACTGTGAAAAAGTCGGAGGAAGAAAGTGGAGAAAAGAAATACAATGATTGTGCCTTTTTACTGAAAGAAATTAGCACAATGTTGTGTACACACTTCCAGTTGCATATACATATATTATTATGTAACACCAGATTTAAATTCATTACCTATTTTTTAAATAACAGAAATGGATTGCCCTTCACAAAGTTGAGTCAAAAGCAAAGTTTTGATATTGCGCTAAAATTAATAACTGATTGTGTGATAGTAATGTTAATAAGCCAAGACGCCAAGCAAACAACCCCATAGCTGATTGCCAGTGCGACTGCAAAGCTAATCAGACACAACACTAGCGGATTAGCAACCAAATGAGAAGCTTACAGCAGCAGCTTTTGTAAATTACACCAAATAACGGCAGCAGTGATATTGGCTTTCATCTCAGTCCCCTGGCCCTTTTTTTCTCTTGAGGATTAAAGCAATAAGAAAAAGTGACTTTCCCCCAAACCGAATCGAAATATGCCAATTACAGCGTTGAAAACAGGATGCATTTCTTGTTAGTTTTACCTATCTTGTTGACGCTGTTATCCTTCATGATCTTCTGGTAGCACTCAAACTGGGCTGTCACAATCTTGTTCCGGGTAACCCCTATGTCATTATAGACATTCAACTCTCCGTGCTCCTGGGTGTCGTTAACCTCTGGGCTAGCTGTAACGAAGAACTGCAAGCACAACGAAATTACAGGAATGCATGCACATATGTAATATAATACATAATAAATACAACAGCATCACAGGAAAACATTCTGAATAATCAAAGGCATAACCAAGGAAACAGAAACGACAGCAAAAAAGTAGAAGAAGCTCAGAAACATAAATCTTATATTAAATGAATTAACATGAATTTAGATGTATAATTTATGTTTTGTAATAGTTGCAGCATAGAATTACCTTATTTATATTTGATGGTTGCCATCTGAAACACATTAAATTCACTTGCCCTAATTACTATGTTAATAATAGTAATAACTCTGTCTATGTACTGTAGAAGTTAAAAGTGATCCATTCACATGTTAAAGCAAATTCAAGTGGAAGGTTTATAGTTTTGTCAGTTATGAGTTTGACCCATATCACGGAAAACAAATCGCTAAACAACACAGGGTAATAAAACGGAAAAATAAAATGTTCTATATTTGAACAGCATGGGTACAGATTAGAACCACGCGCTCATTCAAAATGTCCTTATTCAGGAGACAGGAAGGGACAGTAATGTAGGGAGGAATGGCTCCCTTCAAATCCTTGTGATCTCCATGGGAGTTAAACAAACAATTAAACAAAAATAAACCTCCTCCATGCTGTTGGATCATTAGGTGACCACCAACGCCAAACAAAACAAAAGCAAGGATAAACCGCTCTGTATTAAATGTGTTTTTTGCTTTGTCTTGTAAAACAATAAATCAATTCCCCACACAGCTGAATTGGCATACTGAAAAGTGACAATAAGCTATTAAATATACAAAATATTAAGACAGAATGCTAAGTGTTGGCCCCATGTTTCTTCAGCTGAAATAGGTCACAGATACAATATGTACCATATGCAAATATAAATATATTTTGTTTTGACATAATGTATTATTGACTTGCTGATTGAATGAATGTCCACAAGAACTGTTGCCAGAGAACGTCATATTAATATATCTACCAAGTCATTTAGAGGAACTTGGCCTTAAAAACACAGACCTGGTGTAACCATGCCAACCGCACAGTAAATGGCATATATCTGAGGGCTTTATATACATTTGCAAAAACCTTTATGAACCTGGTTTTGCTTTGTCTTTATGGGGTTTTGTGTGTAGGTTAATTAGGGGGAAAAAAACTGCTGAATCGATTTTAGAATGAGTCTGTAACATAACAAAAGGTGAAGGGGTTTGAATACTTTCCAAAAGCACTGTATCATATTGACCACTTAAGTATTCAGTATCATCATACTGACATTAAGCATTAACAGTAATTCACAATGGGTGGTGAAGGACAAATAAGAAAACATAATATGAACATTGAGTATAACTTAATGTGTAACTTATTGAATATTGAATATTCATCAATCTACGTAAATATATGTTCACTAATGTCTTTGAGTTTTTTTCATAGAAAAACAGATGAAAAAAAGGACAGATAAAACAATTGCTGCTAAAAAAACATTATTTGTTTACCTAGCAGAGTACACCTTTAAATCACATATTTTATAGTGCAGAAACCTACCACTGAAATAGCAGACTTTAAAAGAGAATTTCTCTGCACCTGAAGGAACCTGCACAGATTGACAGCCAAGGGAAAATCTAAATCAAATGAGTGGAAAGGAAAGAGTAATGGCTGAAGACACTTACCCCAGTGGAAGTCCACAGCAGGAGACAGAGGACTATCCAACAACACCCAAAACCATACATCTGCTTTTTTGGCATGTCAGACAACCACTCTTGAACTGCTTATGATCTGTTGAAATGGAAAAAGCATGATAAAACACATGATTTTTTTCCATTAACACTATACGCTTTCATTTCCATTCGTCTTTCATCTCTGCATCCTTTCATTACCCATTCCCCCCAATGCAAGTATACACACCAATTTGCCCAACAACATTGTTAGTCAGCCCCCCTGAGCGTATTTCTAGCTATGCACCTCACATTGGCTCTTTAGTGCAGTTACGGGCTGTTCTGAGCAACGGCCATTACTTATTAAGGCAACGGAGCGTGCTCTCCAGTTCAGATTGGCCAGTGTACAGTAGCGAGGTCAACCCAATCCCAGCGGAGGACAACAGGAGACTGGAGAGATTGGAAAAACACCTGATCTCTAACGTATCCAGACTTCATAGGGGTACATACTGTGTTTAGTCCAACAGCCATTTGCTTCTCCGCGGTATTTTTCTCTATCCAGTAAACTGCTCAGCACTGAACATGGAGTTACAAAGTTTTTGCATCGCACGGTTCTTGTTTTGAAATGGTGAGTTAGGTGTGATTGGTGATACTGGTTCAAACAACTGGTATTGGTACAAAATTAAATAATTGTGTAAAATACTTCTGACACTGCGAGTGTATGTGCATGAATCACTGAGTCACAATGGCCATAAAATGAAATACAGTACTTGTATAGAGGTGTTTGATACATCTTTTCTTTAGACGAGAACCTTTTTATATCTGCATAAAAGCTTCATAGGTATGAAAACAAATGATTTGGATTCACTTTTTAAGGTAAAGAAACCAACACTAAGACATGCAGAGTGACAATGGAACTGAACAACCCACTTTAACCCTGCAACCTCATTGGACACAATCTCATTAGACTTTTATGGCAAATGTGATCATTTAAATTACGGAAAATGAATGTTTGCATATTTACATCATAAATCCAACTTCTTAAACAGGTGTACTGTTTATTCACCATGTCAGTTCCTCCAGGACGAAGAAATTGATGAATTATTGACCAAATCAACCAATCCCGACATTTTATGCTAGCTGTTGCACATTAGACACAAATGCCACACAATTTCTGCATGAATGTAACCAACAGCATCGCCAGAGCACAAAAAGAACATTTTAAACAATGTTCTTTTTGTGCTCTGTATCCCATATATGTTTCTATTTTGAAATTCGCATTGGGAATTTGCTTGCTTTTTTAAGACACAAACCAAAAAACCTTTTATATCATACTTCAGAAAACATGTCAAAGGCCTGACAGCCCTGGGATACAATTCACAACAACATTTTCTGCTTTTAGAGCAGTGTTTCCCAATCCTGGTCTCGGGACCCAAAGGGATACACATATTTGTTTTTGCCCAAGCACTCACGCGCCTGATTCAAATTAAATACTTGGTGATAGGTTGATGACATAAATCACGTGTGTAAGTGGTATGGCAACATTTGAAACAGTTGTGTAAGAGTTCTGGTCAGAAACAAAAATGTGCACCCCTTTGGGTCCCAGTGACCAGGATTGGGAACCAATGTTTTACATAAATATTTTTATGGTATTTGTATATTTTCTTTACACCTCAGCATACTCTCAAGACAGAGATATCATGCAAAATTCATAGGGGGAATTCCCAATTATTTTCCCGATTCATTAGTACTTTTTTATAATAATGTTTTCAATTTCCCTTTCCCTGTGCAATGAGTAGTCAGTAGTCTTGTAGTATTTTATGTAGTTTTGCTACTTTTGAGGGCAAACTTTCATTTATATGCCAGATCACAGGGTTTTGAGTATAATGTTCAGTTTTGTGCGAGAAGTCTGGGGTATGGTGAAAATTGTGTGAGTTTTGAATTGTTTTCATAGTTTTTAAAACGTTAAATACACATTCAGGAAACCTTGTGTGAGCAGTTGTGAAAAAACGGTATAATCAACAGGTCACAATAAAACAAACACATTTTCCCGAAACCCAAAAAGTACTATTAAAAGCAGCGTGGCAATGTTTTCACGTTTAAGCATGGCTGGTGCATAGCTTGAAGAGAATGTGCACATTTCCCTAAGGTGGAATACTTTTTGTTTTCATAAGCGTGGGAAAATCGAGCAGTTCAAATGTTAACAAAATGGTATAAAAAGATTTGTCTGCATTGGATTCGCAGCCTGATTCATGAACCCTTGGGGAACCTGTCTAGCACTTACAAGCAATGATAGATGGGATGGTTTCCCCTTAGTGGATCAGTGATCTAACACACTGCATCTTCGGTTCATTTCAAGGTCGCGCCATATGGACTGGTGGCCCTAGTCCCACAAGGGAGTGCAAAGTGGTCCAGGACAATCCGGGTTGAAGGGAGGACAAGTCATCAGAAACTCACGCACATCCAAAGTGGTCCAGGACAATCCGGATTGAAGGGAGGACAAGTCAGCCGAAACTCATGCACATCCAAAGTGGTCCAGGACAATCCGGATTGAAAGGAGGACAAGTCAGCCGAAACTCACGCACATCCAAAGTGGTCCAGGACAATCCGGATTGAAAGGAGGACAAGTCAGCCGAAACTCACGCACATCCAAAGTGGTCCAGGACAATCCGGATTGAAGGGAGGACAAGTCAGCCGAAACTCATGCACATCCAAAGTGGTCCAGGACAATCCGGATTGAAAGGAGGACAAGTCAGCCGAAAGTCATGCACATCCAAAGTGGTCCAGGACAATCCGGATTGAAGTGAGGACAAGTCAGCAGAAACTCACGCACATCCAAAGTGGTCCAGGTAATTGTGCACATCCTATGTCATCCATTTTGATGTATATTTTAATACGAATTTCAAGTGTGCCTGTGCCAGATTTGCTGATCAAAAATATGTAAGAACAGTGATGGAGAGTGGACATTCGTGTTGTGGTTCCACTTTATTTCCCCATTGCCTCTGAATCTGTCCTTATCGCCAGTACACTTCAAAATTAGGAAGTGCTGTTTCAAGATGTGAGAGATTTCCTGTATAGAACGTTTCCTATGTGTGTGTGTGTGTGTGTGTGTGTGTGTGTGTGTGTGCATACATGCAGTACACAAGTGGATGACAGTAAACCAACTAGATTCAAAAGTGTAGAATGGCTAGTTCTTGTTTCTCATTTACTTTGATGGCCATTTGATCTTGCTTGCAACTATTTTGCAAGCAATAACATTAGCTAGCATGGAATCCATTCACGCTTTCCACCAACATAAAAACAAATCTAAAAGCTTAACTGACAAATAGCTTCCATGATGTGTATATTCCCACTGAAGTTTTTTTGACAGTTGAAAAAGTACACTGAAAAGTTTTCTTTTTTATATTTTGACACACTCATTGATAAAGGTAACCCAAATCAACAAGTCACACACAAAAAATCAACAACTTTGAAACCAAGCACGTCTAGGTACATTATTCCACTTTCCGACAGTTTATCTACAAATTGACTAAATTCCAGACAACTAGCATGGTTCTTACGAGACAGAAGCTGACTGAACGATACTCTCCAAGAACCCCAGGCTTAAAACAAGGCAAAGATCAAGGGATCTGTCTTGCCACAAACCAATGCCAAAGTGCATGAATTAACTGTTAAAAAGTGGCAGCCAACATTCAATGTACTGGAAGAAAGCAGAAAGTACTTGGGTAAATGCCAAAATGACAGGAGTAGTGTGCTCTGGACAGAGAGGGTCAAAGGGTTATGGAGTGACCGAGGCAAAGTCCAGATCTCAGTTGCACTGAAATGCTGTGGGAAAACGAATGCTAGCGGACAAAACCTATTGAAGCAGTACTGTCTTGAAGAGAGGACTAAAATGTCTCCCAGACAATATAAGAAACTGATAGTGACAGTTACAATGGTCATTTCATCCTAAGGGGACCGCACAATAAATGCAAAGATTACATATCCATTATGTCTAAATACTTTTTAAAAAATTACAACTTTCCAGAGGATCTTTTAGCTCCCTTGCTTAGAAATACAGTAGGCATCTCACGCTTTTGATCCATGTTGCACTATTTCCTATCTCTTTCCTGGGTGGCAAATTATCATGTAGGAGACCAACTGGGAGTTCAGGCCTCTGCACAAGCCTACCGTTACCACATTCACTGCAGGATCACATCGCTGCCCACCCAGCAGCGCTCCGTATGTATCACACAGTGACCTAGGAGTGCAGTTATTCTACTTGGTGGGTAAGATTCGATTAAGAGCACAACAGCAGAATATAGGACTGTGAGAGCGGTAGATATATACATGAGATAAATAGAAGCTGGCAAGAATCTAATAGACAAAAACAAATGTCACAAATTTTGTAGCTTTTGTGTATGTTTGTAAGACCCAACCTATGCAAACATGAACACATTCACTCCCCTATTTTTAGCAAGACCAGATTTTTGCGCAAAAATCATATTTTGTGTTTTTGTAGAGGAAAACTATACAACTGTATTGTACTTCCATATAGACAAGAATATATGTAAGAGGAACATGATGTGGGAGGGGGGCTTGTTTGTGAGAATTTAATATGAGGCTGTGTTGGTTATACAATATATTAGCAAAATATGTTTGTTTAGCCTCAAGTGCTATGAGAACAAAACTGCTCAACCATGGAGTGGTAGGTTTAAGTGAATAGAAATACCCGCCATTTCCTAATGCTGTATGCAGGACCACTTATTCATCAAGCTGCATGGCTAATTTAATTAAATTGAATACAATTAACCCGGAAGACTACCAAATACTGAATGACAAAGAAAAAAATTGCTGTTTTCATGTATTATTGGCTGCTTGTATTTATGAACATCAAGCAATCTAAAAAAAAAAGAAGTATAACATGGCAGAGCTTAGTTGGCATATGTACACAGAAAGAATATGAGTTTAAATTAGAATTCACCACACAAATATAAACTGGTCTACTGTACGTTTGGCTTGGAGTCCAACTAACATGGTGATGGGTAGCTTTACTTCACCTTGTGATGATACATATATTCACAAGACCATAAATCCAAGCTGGGGACATGGGGGGCTTGTCTCCCAGGTCTGCTTGGAATTAAAACGTCATAACACCAGGGGAATGCAAGGAACTGGAATTGTAAAACATTATGGCAACTTGTAAATTGGAAACAGACAGGAAACTATCAGCTGCACTGCCACACACTAATGGTTCTTTGTGCCAAATTCCCCAGCTGTATTGTAAGGGCTGACACATGCTTCTTTACCAACAAAGGCTACAGTCAAGTAGGGATCTGGCTAGTGGCAAAAAAGGCCTAAAGTCTCTTACTGAACACATCCATGGTTTACCTGGATAGAATTCAGGCAAGCAGGGGTAAAACGTTGCATGACCGTTTTGGTATAGACTGAGCGTATTGTTGCGATGTCATGGACCATTTGTAGATTTACGATGTGAAATAGAGTTATCTCAAAGACAACTTATGTCAAATGAAATGCCCATTCAAACGGTATTCAAAACACAGACCATCAACTCTCATGCTGTGTATTACCGCGGGGTGAGTGATCACGGCACGAACAACTCGAACGATATATATCACATAAGACCTTGAGGAGAAGCCTGAGAATGGGGAACGTTCGCCGCAATCCAGTATGATATCATTCTGTATATGAAAACGTACAACCCACAGGAAGCGGTGGCTCTTAAAGAGCATTAGGAGGACCAACTAGCCCCGCCCTCTCGTCGACACACATAATGCTCACATTAATCATGTTGCTATGGACAGCAGGCAATTATTTACTATGATGGAAATAGAAACAGTATCCTATGTCGGGAACTGCGCACTATGAAAGGAACACTTAACATGTGGTTTACTTTCGGTGTAACCCACGGTTAATAGACAGCGATCAAGCACAGAGCCATACATAGCTAGCTTTTTGGTATTTTGGTAGAACCACAGTCCACAGAGGGCTCATTCAACAGGGTGAAACGTGCGTTGATGGACTTGTAAACAGAGACTATTCTTTCAATGCATGTTTACTCAAACAAAGTTACTTGTCTGAATGCGACCTGAAGCTAAGTGAATGGCCTTCAGCAGATTTGGGGTCCGCTAATGATCTATTTGGCTACTACAGTGGATATCAACGTAGCCACTTGGACACATCTACAGAGTGGCAAAACAGTGAACGGGTGGTCCTCTACAAGCCACACAGCAGCCGTGTGTGAGACTCCAGGACAGCCTCACTTTCCTAGACATGAAGGCCCGCAGAGGTGAATATGTGTTGAACAGCTGCGCGTTCTCGAAAGCGGCAAACGAAGGCATCTAGAGAGCAGCCTTTGCTTATCAACTCCATTGTCCGTCAGCGTGGGTTTCTGTGGTAAACATCCTACAAGCATCACAGGATGTTTGCACCCCATCCTTCCCACGTTCCTCTGTACGGCTTTTAGAGAAGCCATTTATCTGCCTATTTAGAAAAAAATCAAACATTGCACAGTTTTTCTCACAATGTGCCCTTCTGTGATTACACTTATCGCTCAATAGCACACAAATGGACCAAGTGCAAGGACACAAATGTAAACATTGGCCAGATACAGCGTTTACACTATTTTCCTCACTGTTCAAGAATATAAATAAATAATAAAATGGCTACTGGAGTGCCTAGATAAGAGCTGTGAATGCCCCTAAACTTAAAACAAAATTCAGCTGGTGAAATTCTGCTGAAATGCAGTGGGGGAAATATTAAACTGAAGTTGCTCATATTCATTAGTGGAAGCCTAT
Source organism: Esox niger (assembly GCA_016801105.1). Classification (NCBI taxonomy): domain Eukaryota; kingdom Metazoa; phylum Chordata; class Actinopteri; order Esociformes; family Esocidae; genus Esox; species Esox niger. Next base: position 93,915 of record JACXGJ010000588.1, read on the forward strand.
ATTAGTGGAAGCCGTGTTGGACTGTTTCTGTTTCAACATGTGATTTTCACCTTCGAACGCTGAGTTCAGAAACTGCGATACTTCGGCTCGTAGGAGGCTACTGAAGGCAGCTGTACTTTATCTTTGACACAAGCACGGGCCTCGATAAAAAGTCTCTGTATTGAATCGCTGGATAGTGTGCAGGTGAATGACGTCAGTGTCCTACGCGAGTTACAGCCTGTGCCAGGACAGTGTTTCCAGGCAGCAGGTGGCTGAGATCACAGACATTATCAGCTGTGACCATGAAACACATTTCTTGAGACCAGACATATCGATTGCAGGTGTTGGATGATGTCTCTGAATGAAATGACTCCTCCTTCATGGTGATCAGTGAATATGCATCCAGCAGAGCTAATATTTTACTTTTGCATATGAACATTCTGGTTGTAGAGAGGAAGGGAACATGTTTCGCAAACAGCTAAATGTGTTGTTTATGCCAATCTGTATGTTACAATGATATATAGCAAACTGTTTCTCTCAACAGGGACACAGAACTTATTGCAAAGGAGGAGAATATTGGTATTTTTTTGTTCCTAGAATGATTTTGAAGGGTAATGATCTTCAGTTCTTTGAATGTTTCTAGATGGAAGTAAAGACCATGTTTACTAAAATAATTGGCTCAGATGTTTCTTTTATCATAGTCCAAAAACAGACCATCGAGCAGAGCAGAGCAGACCTTTTGTGTAAAATGTGTCAAGATTATTACATGAGTGGGTGCAGAGTACCTTTATATCCATTTCTTTAAAATACTGAATTTTGGCAAGCTTATTTGTTTAATTACTTCAAGAAATCTGACTAATTCATTACAGTCAGTGAACGCTGTCACTGAGCATTTTCTCCCAACGAACCCAGGAGCTAATAAACATGAGACATTTCTGTCATGTTTTTAGAACCGTCTCTGAAAATTCTGTGAATGTTGTCTGGGGCTGTAAAAACATCTTTGGCATTTGACGCTTTGGGAAATCCCATTTGATTGTGGGAGCTTCTGGGCTCTGAAAATTCTGCCATGATAGCAGGACCTGAGAACATAGGGACCTTATGATGACTCTACCAGAATCTGATGTCAGGGTTAACTGAGCAGGCTAAATAGTGAGCCATATGGAGCAGAAAAAAACTGTCAAAAGACCTGCGTAACAAGGCAATGGAACTTCATAAAGATGGAAAAAGATATCCAATGCCTTGCAAATTACATTCAATACTGTTCAATCCCCTACTTGATACCAAGCCAAGGTCAGGTAGACCAAGAAAGGTTTTAGCCAAAATTGGCAGAAGAAAAACACAAAGGTAACCTCAAATTAGAAAAACAGGCTGATTTGCAAAAAGACGGTGTGGGTTTTTCAAGGAGCACAACATGACGATATTTGAACAAAAATGAACTGCATGTTCGTGCAGCCTTTACTTTATCAATGCCACAAAAGCCTGGTTACAATATACCTGAGAACACCTTGACAAGCCTCACAGCTTCTGGCACACTGTAATTTGGAGTGACAAGACCAAAATGTTGCTTTATGGTCACAACCATAATCGCTATGTTTAGAGAGGGGTAAACAAGCGCTATGTTTGGAGAGGGGTCTTGTCATGAGCATGAAAAGAGGCCACAACTTAATGCTCAGAGTAGCAAACTCCAAAACACCTCAAGGCTAAGTAGAGTCCCTGGAACAAGTAAACAGTTTTGGTTTTGCTGTATGATGTGCACAATATATTTATTTAAAGGTAAGCTGAGTACCATTGCTGTAAATATGGGCAGAACAGGATATGTAAGACCAGAAATGCCACCAAAGTATGAATTTTTTCATTAGATGAATATATATATTCAGATGCAGGCAGTTTTTTGGGGTCTTACTCTGCGTTTTCTGTCTTCAACTTGCCCGGTGTCTTCAAATGTCTTCATGACATTTCTCCTAGCCATCTCAAAAGAAAGCAATTGCCTTTTGGAAAACACAAGAGATTCTTAGTACTATTCATTCTAATGTTATATAGTGTTATGTAGTTACATGGTACAGATTTTTATAATTTGTTGTTAAGAAGATTAGTAAATCGTACATTTCACTCTAATCTTAGGTTATTGTAGCATAACAAAAATGTGGGAATACATTCATAGGTCTTTTAACTCCATGTTAAATTGCTGAATGATCTATACCATCTTCATCATAAACTCAAATATTTCCAAATTTCCAACTATTCACTTGAAATTCACAAATCACAATTTCAGGGAAACTGAATTGCAAAGTATTTTGAAAGAACAAAGACATGAAGAAATAATTCAGTGGCTTAACAACAGCAAAGAAGATGCTTGTGTTGGGGCAAGAGAAAACGCTTAAGGGTGAAGAAGCTTAGGCCCACATCCATCCAGTCCCAAATGACAAACCCAGATGCCAAGCCTGTCTTTTCCCACCCTGCCTACAGAGGGTTTGAAACGCCATCCAAAGCTTGGCATGCACACACTCAAGAATCTACCCACCATTGTGTTACCACCTAGGGGCTAAAACAAGGCTAGCAAAACCATTCCCCTCCGGAGGAAGTCTCAAGGAGTCAACACTGGTGCTGAATAGCTATTAAACACGCAATGGTACAGTATAGCAGATAATTAGTCACACAGCATTGCAAAAACACATGCTAAAGTACTAATGGCCTGGACTAATATGCTAATAATGTTTTTTTTTAAAGACAACCAGTTAAAGAGGAATCACATCCATTTTGATTTTTTTCCTTCCATGGTTGAGTGACCTTCCATGGTTGAAACTAAAGATCTGGACATTTTGATGAGATTAAAGCACAACGTCAGCCACTGTTTCAAATATCATGTAATGTATCTTGCTGAATCAGGCCTCTACCAACAGCAACAATCAGGAGTGCAAAGTCGATGCGGCATTTAAAAAACTACTTAATTCTTATTTTTAAAGAAGCTTCTTGCCTATGTTCTATGTTTTGTGTTTTGCCTGAATAATCTGTGTGCATTTCACAGTGGATGTGTAGCTGTAAATGTGTATACTGGATGGATGTGTATTGTAAACACAGGACCAGAGATCCTCCTTAGTCTAAGTCAAATTATCTAAAAGGATCATTGGATTCCTAATAAAATAATAATAAATAAAGGTGGTTTCCTGATAAAATAATAATAAATAAAGGTAAAAAGAAAACTACAGATCAGTGTTTGACTATGGTGACAATCACTATGACAACCATTTAGCCCAACGTATCTCCTTGCGTTCATCCAGTTTTACCATGTCGTTTACAATGAATCTGCTATTAAATGCAAAGTAACAGGAAAAAGCCTGACATTTTGCATTCAATCCCAAAGATAAAACTGACCTTGACCTTGTCTTAGAACACTAAACCAATTTTAGATATCTACAGTGCCAACCTAAATATAAAGCATTGCCTTAAAACATTCACTTACTCAAGCAAAAACCAGTTATCATAATTTTTTTCAATGATGCGGAAATATGTGTTAAAAAACGAAAACCTCAAAGTTACACTTTATTGGAGAATGCAATGTGCTGCTTTCAATGTCGTGTCTCCTTAAAAACAAGGCAATGTGTAATCACCCAGTTGTTTACCAGGCAAACATGAATATGAAAACGGAACTCTCCTAAGGGAGGAACACACACACACACACACACACACACACATACTGGTACACACAGGATGGCTATAGGAAAGAATTTGTTTCAACAATTTGCTATGTTGCACGGAGGGGTAAAAATACAGGAGCAAAAATACCTGCTTATAAATATAACAAGGACGTGCAGCACTGTATACACCAGCTGAACAGTTAATAAAAGTTATGGTTTACATGCATATCCCGGGGAAATCTTTAACATAGCTTTGGGTTGCAGTATACAGTTGACAAGTGGAACTATCCTTTTCTGAAACCCAGTAGCCTCATTCTTTTTAAAGTTAAAGAAACCTGAGAGTCCTGTAGAAAACCAGCTAATATTCCCTCATCCTTTCCAGTAGGCCGTACCACATTTCAACAAGTCATTTGATGCTCAAATGTTGTCAAGTGCCTTGGGTAAACACGCACATGCCAAACAGTGTTGTGTCTAGTGATTACACTAAATGTCAGCCGCCAGGAGTCTTCAGGCCAAAAGCCTCGGTGGTAAAGAAGACCTTAATGATGTGATCACTATCTCTGCATTGAATTTGTTTATTGCGACAATCTTCTAAACAATAATGAAGAAACCCACCTTCTTCACCAATGACAGAGACACTTCCTGAGGAAGCCTGGACGGTATTGGGGCTCAGAAAGAAGCAGCATATTTTTATCCTACGATCAACTGATGTCAAACTGGTCTGGGTTATATTAGGCTGCGATTCATTTTAATCCACTATAGACCCAGTTTACTTATGCTCTGTAGTTGTACCCTGCTATATATGATAACAATGTTGTTTGTCAAGAAATACAGTATGAACCCTTATATTTTTAAGCCAGTGTGTGTCTTCTAGCCATATAGTGTAGCACTTCTTATCTGATTGGAATGTAGCTACGCTATAACAAATGTTTTGGGCGTTTTGTGTGATGACAAACTTGAAATTCCCTATCACATATCTATATGCAGTTTATTTTTAAACAGCTTTTTACAGTAAAACTCCAGGTAAAATAGTTTAAAACTGATTGTTGTTGATCTTCTGGGTTTTTTTTAAACAAATTGCTGAAAGCTAATGTAACCTCTCTATACAACTCTGGAAAAAGAGGCCACTGCACCTTTTTCTGTCCTTTCCAATAAGGTCAAAAATGAAGGTTTTGAGTGAGAACCAGAAGGGTTAAAATTAAGAGACCACTGCAAATTGAACGCTTCTGTTCCTCTCTCAAAAAACGTTCCTTTTCAGTTTTTTTTTTGGAAAGGAAAGATAAGGGTCCAGTGGTCTCATAATTTTTTCCAGAGCTGTGTATCCTGTTTGGGGTCTGATAAGCGAGAACACACCTGTAAGGGAGGTTTGATTGGATTAGAATTAATAGGCTTTTATACTGAACCCAAGATTACTCTGAGATAATTTCACCACGGGGAGAAATAGCTACAGCATAGGTAGTGGAAATACTTTGACAGAATTCAGTGCCTAATCTTTCTACCAGACTAATCCCTGATCTCTTTGGAGGCATGTAAAATCCACAGACTGGAGGTAGAAGGTTTGCAATAGGCCTGATGGGTGACCAAAATAACCCTGAGCACTGGATCCATTTCAACTCTGTTTTAAGACATCTCACAGAGGCCAAATAACCACCCCCCCATGTGCGGGCCACAGCACAGAGCCCATACTAGACCAACAGCAGCGTTTCCCTGACATGTGAGAAACACGCGTAGGCCATCGCAGTACCAGTGTTGTTGCATGGGTAAAAGACATGCAAATATGGAAATTCAGATATGGAAATGAGATGCATATGGCTAACAGGCACTGTACAAAGCATTACAAAGGGTAATCGCAGTGCAATATCGAGGATGCCAGCAACCTGTGATGCACACAGTCAGTTGGTGAAGTCAGGTAAATACTGATATCTGAGTGGGAGGAGAATGTCATGGGAGTGCATGAAAACAAGTATGTACTACAATGAGGTATGTGCTATGCAGACCACAGACAGCTCTCTAAATACATACTAAAGGAAATATATGAGATTCAAGAATAGGGTTTTCACCTGTACTCCTCTGCCCAGCGCAGGGAGATGGGCCACTGGATGGTGAGAACATGCATGCTAATAGTGCTTCCACCTAAGAGTAACTTCCACCTCAGAGTCACTCAAAAAGCATAAGGATTTTGACTTCCACTATCTAAGGTTGCTCTGAAATTGATTAAAACATATGATTAGCATTCCTGAAAAATAATTATATCTCTGAGAAATTAAGATGGTTAATTGCACAAAAAATTGTCATTTCAGTTTACATAACTATTATAATATTGAATACCTATGGTATACATCCAATAAAAAAAATTACTGTGTAAAATGATTAGGAAGGAGAAAGAAATGACCTAACTAGAATGGGTTTTTCATTATTTCATTATAAGAGTTCAAGATTTCTATTTGTGTGAGTTAAGGCTGGAGTAGTAAGACGATTACTAGTGAACAAGTAAACGATTGACACTGGAGTTGTAATGATGCAAATCTTTTTTAAGGTAAATATTCCCAAAATACACTGAATATTGTCATCAGATGGTTTGTGAACTTAAAAGCTAGAGATTTGTGGTGCATTGGTTTTCTAAATGTCCTGGTATAATTGTCTGACATTACTTGTACAGCCGCTTGAACACCGAAGAACCTGATATAGAAATGGAAGAGACAAAAATGTGTTTTCGTTTTGAACTGTGAACAGAATTATTTAAAGAGAAGTTAGATTATCTATAATATTGCTGTTAATCATGTTCTATAAAAATGTTGTTCTATAAAAATCTTTCAGTAAAGTATTTACATTTTCTCATTTGATATTTTCAGTATTTTATCATCTGCAAAATGTTTGTTCTCAAGCTATGTGTAAAGCAACCGATTTGCTGCTGAAGATTCATTTATACTTCCACTAGAGTGTGCACATGGTAACCATTTGTGCATGAACTCGGTAAATCTTTAAAATTTTACAGAAGTTTGTGTGCGGACGAGGGGACTTTTGCAGTTTGTGAACACAATTTGTTTTCTAGTTCTTTCTTTACAATGAGTTCACATACTGTGATTGGTCAGAAGTTTGAGCACCACCTCCCTTTGTTCCAGTGTATTACCATTCTTCCTACTCCGCCCCCTTAAACTCCAGGCAAAAGTTCTGAAAGTACGCAAGCACACCGGGTTTGACCGTGTGACGGAAATAGTTTAACGCTCCATGCGACCAAGGTGATCAATAATTGGGTGGAATAAACTATTATCCAAGCCACTGCTTCCAATTATTTGTCAAACAGAAACCCAAAACTGTACACTAGTCATTGGGGTGGGCTTGATATGGGGACTATTTTACCTACATTTTATTTTTGTTTTCAGGTCTTAGTAATACTTCTATTTATCCAAAGAATATTTTTGTATAGTTACATATGTAAACCTTGTACATTAACATTAAAGGTCTGGTAAATGTTCCACTGTAACCAAAGCATGGATCAGTTTCTGTCATCAAAACAGCTCCTGTACACATAAAAAGGTTTTGCTCACCAAAAAAAACATGTTGGTCATTGAATTCACCTCCAAATGAAAATGAGCTTGGTTATCTTGTTGGAAATTCAGACATATTTTATTGACACCGGCTGCCACATCTGGCAAAGAGCATATAGCAATGTTTATTTATTCAGTTACCCCTAAAACAAGAGCCCCCTGTCAGCAGAGCCTGATTGTAGATGCACAGTTGTGGTCAAAAGTTTGCATACCTTTGGAGAATTGGTAATACATGTACCATTTGTAAAGAAAACATGTGTGAGCAGGCACAACACGTCTTGGGATTCACATTCAACTGTAGGTCATAACAGAATGGCCCAATCATAAAACAAAACATGGCAACAAAGAAAAAAATTAACTGACCCCTGTTCAAAAGTCTGTATTCCCTTAGAGCTTAATAACGTGTATTGCCCCTGTTAGCATCAATGAAAGCGTAATAGTTGTGTGTTGTAATAGTTGTCTTTGAGGCCCCAAATTTTTGCAAATGGTATAGCTGCCCATTTATCTTGACAAAATGCCTCCAGGTCATGCAAAGTCTTTGGTCGTCTTGCATGAACTGCACGTTTGAAATTTCCCAAGAGTGGCTTGATGATATTATGGTCAGGAGACTGATGGCCACCTTCACCTTTTTCTGTAGTAACCACTGGAGGGTCAACTTGGCCTTGTGCTTAGGGTCATTGTCATGCTGGAAAGTCCAAGACTGTCTAATGCACAGCTTTCATGGGGAAAGATTGCAAATTGTCTGGCAGTATTTTCTGATAACATGCTGCATTCATAGCCTTTTCCATCTTCATAAAGTTTCATTACCTTCTTATGCAGGTCTTATGAGTTATTTTCTGCTCCCCATAGCTCAGTACCTAGCCTGCTCAGTGCATCCACATAAGAGCCAAAAAACCCTTTGACTATACAGACCCTAATTACAATTAAATAAGCAACAGGTATTTCATTGCCATTTTTCACCTTTAAGTGTCACCTTTTGTGTCTGTAACAAGGCCAAACATTCAAGGGTATGTAAACCTTTGAGCCAAACAGGGCAATTCGGGGGATTTCTGTTATCATTATGATTTAAAAAGGAGCCAAACAACTATGCTTCATATGATCACTATCCTCAAATAAAAAACAGTTTTTTTGCATGATCAGTTTTCTAAATCAATGCCAAAATGTCACAATTTCTGCCAGGGTTTGCAAACTTACGAGCACAACTGTACATTGTTTGTGCTAATCATAAACAGATAGCTCAGAATATTTATTTATCTTTTGTCATAGTTGACTAACTAGCAATGTGCAGCATTCAATAGCACATCTCGGATATGGTGTTTGCACATTAATTCACAGCTGTTTCTTTATAGTTGTCAACTGCGATTGACTGCAGTGCAATCACTTGCACAAATATTTTCTGTTTGACATTTTTTTTTGTGTATGTTTTTACTGTTTATTGTTGTAATACCGGGAACCACTGTAAATGAGAACTCAGTCTCAGTTGGTTTTCCCTGTATAAAGAAAAGAAAAGACAAACTAGAACAATCAGAGATGGGGGGTGTCATGGTTGGCTGAAATTAAATAGCTGGGCCGAGCGGGACTGTCTCTCACAGAAAATTCCGGTAAGGACACAGGTTGTAAATACCGTAACATCCCACATCTTTCACAAAACTTCTTCTCAGACCAACCTGGTCTCAGGGGTCTAGGTAGACTATTTTACATAATTCTTTAACAGACTAATTCATAAGATATATTACATTAGGTGAAGTAACATTATAATAATCCCCAAAAAAGTGAAAGACCATGTTACAAACCCAAAGCTTTTCGCTCCGCACACAGGTGCTGTACCCACTGCTTCAAATAGGAACTTCCTGAGAAAAGCAGCGAGTAGTAGTGTTACAATGTCAATATGTTACATGTTTCTTTCTATCTCTAACCCAAACCTTAACCCTAACCTTACCCCCAGTGCTGTGATACCTAACCTTAACCCAAACCATAATCTTAATCCCAGTGCTTTGATACTTAACCCTAAACAAACCTTAACCTAACCTTTTTTATTTTTTTACATTACCCCAAACCCTAACTTCTACCCCACTGCGGTAATATCTTACGTTTACTGTAACAATAAAATGCATTTAATACATATTAAAGGTCTCACCCACCCATATCCATAATCCCTGTGTGGAGTAATGGGTATGGCACCTGCCTTCAGAGCCTAATGTAATCTATTTAAAACATGGCTCGGATGTTTTCTGCAAATTTGTAATGTATGATACATTTTCATACCGTTTGTAACATATGATACGTTTGCCTGGCGGTCATCACATATTATATGTTTTAGTAGCGTTTGTAACATATGATACATTTTAGGCTATTGGTAATGTATAATATGTTTTGGTAGCACATGTTTTTTAACGTAAAGTAACATATCATACGACATTAAGTGCCATGGATTTACGTAAAATAGTTTACGTAGTCCCCTGAGATCAGGTTGCAACCAAACGACAGAACATTTAAACATTGCACAAGAAGTGCAAAAAAGCCAGGCTGCTGCAATAGCACAGTCCAGTCACCCGCAGTAAATATAATCAACGACACGGTTAACTGAAAGAAACCCCTGCATTATATATATATATCTGTAACATATTTGTGTACAGTGGACGATGGTCATTGTAATGCCATTGCAACGGGACTTGCAATTAAATACAGGTACTGAAAAGGAGGTACGAGCGGATGATGCTATCAGCCACATTGCATTTGAGTGTAGCGCGACAGCGGCGGCCCAGAGAGAGCGGAACACCACAGATACGATGCGTTCTAATGTTGTTGTTTAGACAGAGGGGATTCAATAAGAGCCTGATGCACTTGAATGCATACGAAGGGTAATAAAATATGGAGACAGGATATGAGATGGTGGTGTTATTAGCCTGCTCTCAGATTAATGACAAACCACGGGCTGGAGGGGAAGATGAAGAGAGAATGGGACAGACGGAGAGAGGTAGAGGGAGAGATACCCAGAGAACAAAAGGAGAGAGATGGAGCGTGTGCGCGATGTATGCATGCACGTTTATATCCTGTGTATTCCGGGAGCTAGCCCGTGTCTTCTGGACAACCTGAGGCCTCTGGCTTGATGAAAGCTTCCCCAGGCATTTGTGAGCGCATCCCTACTCCGAAATGATTTACTGGTAACGGATAAGCAGTGGACAAAATAGTCCCTGCAGATCAGAAATGTGTCTCTATCAGCTCCCTAGGGAAAGAGTGATTACCCCTTGCAAACATATCCGCCCAGAGGAGGATATATCTGGGAGAGGGAAGGATGTCTGAAACTGCGTGACAGCTGTCACTTCAAATATTTGTTTTGATATTTACTAAGGAGGGACTCGTATTTTGAGAATTTATTTGGAATCGTCTCTATAGTTTGCAGGCTTTACATTAGAACAGTATTATATTTGAAGGTAACTCTCAGTATAATACATCATAATGTTTGTTTGTCTTCGAAGGGAATAGAAGGGTATTCTGTTTTATTCCATTTACTCCTGCATTGTGGATGGTTTGCATTACATTTCCTGAACATATGCAGGGGATTCACATTCACAAGTAGTGTAGGGCAACTGTAGGACAGCTCTTCATGTTGTCTCTTCTGGATGCTTCAGCCTGTGCATTCTTTGCACCATGGCGACTGCCGAGCCTCTTGAGGCAATGTAACCAAGTCACGGAGGCACCTTTGTTACAGTGACATTTGATATCTCTTTTCGAGTCTGGCCGGCAATACCTACAACACAGGATTGTTTGGGGGAACAATCTGAAACCAATGCTTTACATTAAAAACAATGCTTACCAAAACACTTTTTTGTGGGTTGCTTTTTCTACATGAGCTCATATATTTGCGTAAACACTTGGCCAATGAAGATGTTGACCGCAAATCATTGCAGATTTATTAGACACTTCTGCCAGCTGGCTTCTAATGAGGTATTCAGTCTGAAGAACACTCTCCGGCTGTCCTCTTTCCTTGAGGCCATGCAGTGAAACAGCAATTTTTTTCTTTGCATATATTTAAAGGGATAGTTTGACATAAAATCCCATTTAGGTGAACACCCCTGATGTCGCGTCAGAAAGTCCATGGTGTGAAGTTCCACAATAAGCCATTCTTTACTTTAGCTCAGTCGGGAGTTGTCATCATTAGATTTGTCCAAATTCATGAATTGAAACTGTCATGCCTGAGAAGCAAATGCTGCACTGCATGCAAAAACTAAATTGAAAACTAGTCACACTTTTCTAAGCCTTATAAATTGAGTAATCTGTCACGATAGCAACGATTTCTGAAATTAACCAATGGAATTGGCTGGCACTATTTTCTCCGACCACAGCACGTGTGGTTGAAAATAAGATAAGAAGTCATAAGAAGGAAAAAGCACTACAAGGGTAGATACCGCTGGTATTAGGCTATTTTCCTCAGTCTAGTTTAAGATTTCAGATACGATGTAAAGAGGTTTTTGGAGTCAACACACAGTCTACAATAATGGAAATTTTACGAAACCTGTAGGGGATAGAAGACGTAAGGTAAGATCATGAATCGACTCAAGGATAAACACCAACGTACACTGCTAAATTAGCCTCTCGTCGACTTCTGCAAAATTAGTCAATTTAGTCTACTGTATGTAGCAATGCGCATTTCATGCTATGTTGAGCAGATAATAATCAGATGCATTTTGTATATAGACGTCAACCCATTAGGCTATATGTTGTTATTTCTGTCACTGATCAACTACTTTTCCCCTGGCAATGTATTTTACTACAACCATCGGTGCATGCCTGTTGGTGTATGCTACTAACTCTTGGCGTTTAGCCATAGTAACTTCCTTTCTCAACCAGAAACTAACCATTTCTATTGTTATGCACCAAACAGACATATCTAAATCAGTCTTCAGCGACTCAATTGTGGCGCCTTTACCATACATAAATCATGATAAAACAAAAAAGTATAAGATTATCGTTTTTTTCACCCACGCTGCCATGGACTGTAACAACCCAGACGTATGCAATTAGTGTGCATTGACAACAAGTACCATGATGCTGGAGTATCAAATGAGGAATTTAAACATGTTTCAAAGCAACATTTCACTTCATATCCTATTTTTCTATGCCTCTAGTCTAGATTAATGTGTATGTTTAATAAGTGACCACTCATGAGAGTGCAAAATGCTAAAGAGCTGGGGAGGAATACGGTGTCAGCAATACATCTGGGAAGAGTATCTTAAAAATGATGTGACTTTGACGTTCAAATGTACTTTGTTTCTTAATGTCTAACCAATCATTTCCTTCACTTATCAATATCCCAGCATTTGTCAGTGTATCATGGCAAGATCTGCCCAAATTTGAGCATCATCATCCTTACAGTTTTCATTACGTTTTCTCCGTCTGGCTGCCCCACAACATGTCATGTCTAATGTGTGTGTATTACGTAACCATGCGGATGATTCAACAACTTCGGCTAACACAGGTGTCAAACAGTGACCACAAAGCAATGCGGTCACTAGATATCAGTTCGCCTGTGCCAGACCGTGTTTATTATTTGATTAATATAGTTCTGCTTTCGAGCGTATCCGTTTTTCATGCATCGTAAGAAACATAATCACATTGAAAGATGGCTATCTTAAATTTCACCGAATGTTGACCACAATAAGAAAAACTCTCCAGACAACTCATTATAACAGAGCAGTGCTCATGACAGGCAAGCGTATAACGCCAAGGCAATCGTGTTTGTTTTGGAATAACATGGTAATAATGTAGCATTTTGGATTTTGAGGTTATCTACGCACGTGCCATACAAAAACGTTGTTGGCAACCAAACACTAACCCTTTATGTGCAGGTGCCATTATAAAGTTCGAAGAGGTTTCCAATACGCAATCAGGCAAGGTTGTAAAAAAACGCAATGAATGGAGCCCGAATAAACAATTTCATATTCCCAGAGTTCTAATTGTCTTTTAAAGATGTTGTGCATGTTGCTGCGAAACCTCCAGGCTACCTTGCATTTGTTTTCTTTGACAATCCTCCCAGTTTCATTAAATATTCCGAACGTTTCGTGGAAAGTCTGTCATAGGTCAACAAATCCATCAACACCTTAACCTAAGCCACCGATTAAATATTCAGACTATTTGGAATTGCTTGTAGCCTACTGCTGTCTACAGCATCGTTAATGATCCAATTAGCGCTATTCTTATACACAGCCGCATACAGCGATATCCAACATAGCCTACACATTTTTTGCTACACATCTCTCTGTAGAAGTATGATACATATTGGTGCAAATTACGAGCCAATAGGATATGCGCATTTGTTTATGCATCACCACAATAAAATACAGTCTACCATCAACAGTACTGTCTACATCAACATAAATGCACAAAAAATTAAACCGGTAGATTTGAAGCCCGTTCAGATGGCCAATACATGTATACGACAATGTGGCTTATTACAAAAGAACTATTTCTGATTATAATGCTCTTCAATTGGATGTTACTAAACTATTGTTTTGATAAAAAAGCAAATAAGCTTTGCATAGATTCAACTAGGAACTAGTCAATATAAAACATAGGCTATGCAAATATGTTTATTATAGGCTACTCGAATGGTTCTTACCTGATTATAATAGTTTACAATCCAGTGTCCTCGGGATTCAGAAAGTAACATAAGCCGAGAAAACACTCCTGCAACACACCAAATGCAACCTCTGCAGCGACGATTGTGAACCAAACCCAACGGTTTCCAACGCTCAATGAATAAAGTGTCGGTCTGGAACTGAAGTCAGGTTGTGGAAAGCTCCCACTATCGTTAGCTACTTCCTGTTACATCACGAATTAGCCAACAACTCTTCGGGAGAACCCACCAGGCATTAATATGAGGGGATTCGATTATCTGGCCCTGGCTCCTCAAATGAAGTCGCACAGGTTGAAAAGTGACGATATGTAGCCTAGCCTAGTCAGAACCGTTCCTCCTCGCAAAAGCGTACCATGTCATCTATTTAAAATGCATGTTTTGGTGTTTGCAACATAGTTGATTTCAAATAGGCAATGGTTGATTCAAGTCAACATTAAGCATTGCTTAGATTACTTTAGTCAGCTGTGTCGAGCTAGAGCTAAAACTACAACGCTCAACCTTGGGAGGCGCTATGACAGAGGTAGAGAAGCTCTGCCCTAGGCTGGTTTGGGTGTGGGTTAATCCTAATGACTAGAATTACATTTTGACATGTAAAATGATGTGAATTCAGTTTGCAATTAATAGGCTTCCCATTTCGGATAATTTTCCCCACTAATTGGTCTCCTGACCAATCACATCAGATTTATTCACAATCAATTCAACGTAGCCATAGTTTAAAAAAAACAATCATATATTTTATAGAAAATACATGTTTCAGGTTTATGGCCTTAAAATTATGTTCCCCACTTAACAATGTAACTGAGCCGCGCAGATTATCGCCTGTCCAGCAGAGCGTCGCACCGCCGCTCTGCTTGATATAACACCCTCAAAAAGGACTGACTGCTTGTATTTTCCTGTGACGGACTCCACAAAGAACTCAGGTTGTATGGCCATGGAATGGTTTTGCAACATTAATTATTCTGGAAATTTCATGGAAAATATTGCAGGCTTTTTCTCCATTAGGACAATCATGGACAATGGATCAAATTAATTCAACAATGTTCCCGCAATTTCATCTCTTTTACGAAGAGCTGACACTATGCTGTCTTGTTTCCAGCAGGCAGGCAGGCTTCTATTCACAAGACAGCTGTGAACGTGCGTATTAAAGGGACAACTGAATGGCATAGAGTAAGACCATGCTGTCATTACTAACATAGACCATGACAACGATAAGAACCAGAAAACGAATTATCAATTTGTTCATTTGCATTCCCATTCATGCGTGAAGGCCAGGGGGCAAGGTCATTCTATATGATACTGATAATGCAACACTGCCCCCCTGTGTCTGAGACCTGCACTACTCAGTGAAGTAAATTACAAACAGGTAGTTTTTCAATATGAACAAAATCAGAATTGTTCTTCCACCTCAGTTAAACCAATTAAGTATTTATTTTTTCCCCCACAGAAAGACATTATTCACATGAAGCGGTCATAACAAATATAATGTAATAGATCATACAGTTTGTCTTATTGTAATGCAAGTGCAGATCAGTGCAGTGCTTTTTGTTTTCCTTAATGTTCATCATTTATCATTTAAACAAACTTGTCTGGTTTCCTAAAAAGAAAAATATATAT
Organism: Esox niger; assembly: GCA_016801105.1. NCBI lineage: Eukaryota > Metazoa > Chordata > Actinopteri > Esociformes > Esocidae > Esox > Esox niger. Next base: position 109,328 of record JACXGJ010000588.1, read on the forward strand.
ACTGGTATTTATAATGTGATTTTCTTCTCTTTTTCTGATACCACAAAAAAATTCTTAACATAAGTTCCTTAAATGTTTACAATACAAATAACACAGTAGACCAAACAATTGTATACAGCTAACACTACAAAATAATACCAAAGTCCAATAAGAATTACATAAATAAAGATGAAAAAGTAGTGTATGTATGAATGTTTCAACAATAATGCCTTGCTTTAGACCGATTTAAATAAAATGTTTATGTTCTTCTTCTTTATCCGGATGGTATTTCTTTTGTCAGTGTGCCCTGAAAAAAACACAAATGACCGTCTGCCAATTAGTAATTCTTCTCTACGGACATATTCAGGAAGTAGACAGTGCATTTTTAAGGTAATGTTATTTAGTAACACAACTAATTCAAACCAGCATATTCAGTTGTTTTACAAGCAGTGTTTCCCAACCTTTTTTGGCAAATGTGTCCCCTACAGAAATTTAACAATGTATCAGAGTATCCCTGAAATACCCCTTCATCTAGATTATACTAGTAAGATTATGTTCTCATGTGACTTCAGAAGTACCACCTGTTGACAAGTACCCACAAGGTGCCCAGTACCATGGGTTGGGAAGCACTGCTCTACAGGACTGGCATAGCTAACTAAGATCTTACCCGGCTTCATGCACATCTTTATGCAGTGTCTCTTGAGGACAAAATTGTTCTTGTTACCCCCACAGCCACTGTAGCGTAACCACTGGCATCTCTCTGTCTTGGGGTTGTACACATACCTCCTCTCCGTTCTTGGCTCCTCTCCTTCACAAGCCCTGCCCCTGTCAATGCGACTGAGACAGAGCTCTGGAGGAGTGAATTCTGAAAGAAATATGCGCATGCGGGCAGTTGTGAGCAAAACAAGATGTGCTGTCATGATGTACAATTGTGACTCCATGGAACTGAAGACAACTTTGATAAAGAAAGTGAGTCTTTTGTGTTAAAAAAGTTGTCTTTGGTTCAATGAAATCATTGTTAGCTATTAAGAAGGTTATTATATACTCAGACAGTACCAGTCAAAAGTTTGAACTCCTACTGTATTTGATAATATCCCCAGACCTTAGTCTACCAACCAATCAGCTCAAACAGTACAAGACCTCCCCTTATGTGACTTGTCCACTCACTCACACACACACACACACACACACACGGTGTGATGTTGTAACTATAATGTTGTAACACTTTGTAACTCTGTAACGTTATAACTTCAGAATGTTCGCTGTTATTGTTATTATTGGGAGAGCAGTGCTGCTCCACTGTCTCTCTACTGCATAGAATTCACTTCATTAAAACTTGTTCGACAGCGAAAGGAAAGAACGGATTATTTAGTGTTGTATTACATTGTTTGCTTCTCTTTTGTAATACCAAGTGGTTGGCTCAAACTGGATACAATGGACAAGTGTTAGTTAACATCATCAAATCAAACATGTCTGCATTTGGAGCCATGCCTTGCAATGTTTTGATTCATTAAAATCAAATATAGCAACTACTTGACTCCAATAGAATGAAATGGTCTCTCCCACCAAGGTAGTTTCCCAGGTCCTAGCTTACATACTGGGAAACAAAAACTATTGCAAACATGACCACGTCATAACACATTTTACACTTTAAATTTAGAACAGCAAAATGAAGTTGTTTTTCCCACAGAAACAATTAAACTGTGGAAAAATCCACAAGATGTCAGAAAGCTTTGAGAAACAGGCTTGTATACGGAAACATTCCTGTACTGGATTCACTGACCTGGGTGATAATCTTTAACATGAATCATAAGAACTTGTCTGTGACAGAGCGAGGGCGGAAGACAGACACTCTGTGCCCCTTTGTACTGTGTTGGCAACCTCCTTGGTGGTTAATGATCACTAACACAACCATATAGCAGAGACTCCCATTAAAATGCTAGTGAATCAGTCAGTTGTAAAGGATGAGAAAGGAGGAAGTACACTCAGCCAGACTGTTCCTGAGGTGACACTGTGACTGTCAGTGCTATCAAGCTACAGTGGTTCACGGTGCACACGGGAAATGGCCACATTCTCCGTTAATGTGCTTACTTGTGACGTGGAGTTTGGAATGGTTCTGCTGCATGTGTGAGTCACTCAAAGCAAATTCACCTGAAAAACAGGACACTCAAGAGTTCACAGGCTACCATTTGATCATCGCAAAATGTTTATTAACCAACCCCTGTTTTGTCATTCGTATGTTTTAAGATGAATTTCTGTTAACCAACCCCTGTTTGGCCCTTAGTATGTTTTAAAGGAAATTTCTGTCTAATTCCATAATAAGTATTTTCTTGTCTGCCTTTGTGGTGCTCGATCAATCAGCCGGCTTTGTAGGATGACAGAAATACGTTGAACGTTGCCAAAATCCTTATCAAACCTGAAAAGTTGACTTACCTGGCAGAAGTATATTGTTTAGTGACTTAATTATTATCATGAGGTATTGGTATAAAATTGCAGTAGGCTACAGATTCATCACAGACTAGCACATTCCTCCTCTAGATGCACAGTTTAAGATGCTGCAAACAGAAGGGGAATTCCAAAGACCTCATCGTGTTTTTATTATGATGTGATTTGATCCAGAAAATGAATTCAGAACATCCAATTTTATTTGAACCCTTCTTGAATAATTGACACATTCACGGGACGTTGAATTGACAGTCGAAACAAGAGTTTCAGCTATCTCTGTAAAACTTTTCCCTCAGTCTTTTCCTCTTTCTTTTGAACACATCTGACAGGACATCAACCCTCCAAACTTAGTGTCTGTGGTTCATGTTCCTCAGAGGCACCATAGCCTCCTATTCCTGTTCCTGTCAATCAGAAAGCCCGACCGAAGGGCTGACAGGCTTACAGGGAAATAAAAGGCTGTCTGGGCGAACTGCGCAATATCCTAGCCCATTAACTTTAGCATGAAAGAGTAGGCATACATTACATGCAATGGTTGTTTTTGAAACATTACATAAATATATGGCTGTTGGTTAGATTTTTTCCCTTTTGTAAAATCAGATTAAATATATTTTCGTGATACTGCATAATACATTTTTTTATCAATTTATTGAGGTGTTTATTTTGTAACGACTTAAAGATGAAAATACATTAACCTGAAATACATAAGTATGAAGATGCTGTCTTACCAGTTACTTTGAGGGGCTGAACACTGTGTTCGCTGGTGGGTTCTTTATTGTTGACCTCCAATTTAGGGGCCTCATCCACTTTAGGGGCCACGTCCACTTTAAGGGCCACAGAGCTGATTTCTGCCATAGAGCCGACAAATGTTATGGTTTATATATACCATAAGTTATAGGATGTAATAGAAATGTTTCAATTGTATACAGCAAAGATGTTTTAACACTTATTTCAGAAGAGAATTTACTACATTTATGAAATACATTTTGAGACAAAACACGTTTATCTGTCTTTTTGTAAATTGGAAGAATGTAATAAATTATTCAGCAGGATTGTTCAATATATTTCTTGTCATAATCAAAAACGCTTTATCTTTCATTTACGTAGACATATTTAGTCAATAAATACATTTACTCAAACACATTTAGCCTGATTCGTCCTTGCTGAAAGACCAGTGGGCCGGATTCGGCAGCTGTACATATCATCTACCGCTGGACCCCTTTTGACCACAAACGCAGTGTTTTTAGGGGCATTAGTCAATAGCTGCACTTCACCTGGGTTCTGGCATCGGGCCTGGCACTCTTTCATACTCCTGAAGTTGTTGGCATTGCCAAAGCAGCCTCCGTAGTAGAAGTGCTTGCACTCTTTGCTCCGGCTGTCAAAGAAATAGCGGCTCACCAGACCTCGGCATGGCCCTGGCGCCTCCTCAAGATGACATGGACTCTTGTCAGCTAGAGGGGAGGTAGAAAGAGGTGGAGAGAGTGACAGATAGAAGGAGAGAGGTGGAAGGAGGTGGAGAGAGTGACAGATAGAAGGAGAGAGGGGCGGTGAGATGAAGTTGCGACAGAGAGGAGAGGGAGAGAAAGAACAACTTAGTCATAGAGAGCATTGCCAGTATGCTAAAAAAGGAGACAATGGTACATTTCTAGAATTGAAGAGTCATTGAAAAGATGCCAGCAGGAATTTGAAAATGTGCAGTACTGTGAATGGGCTACTGAGACATCCTGTTCACTGAAATATATTGCAATCCACGCCAAGGATTTTTGTACCATACAGTGAATTTCCCCCAAAAATGTAATAACAAAACGTAAGAGTTCTGCAGTTGCTGTCAGACAGAGAAGAGGGAGACAGAGTGGAGACAGAGAAGTGAGAGCATGATAGAGAAGGCTAGAGAAGAGTGAGGGAATGAGAGCAGGATAGAGAAGACATACTTTGGCACTGAGGGAGATAGAGGCTGGACTGCTGACATGGTCATAAATAAGTATGCAGTGGCAAAAGATTGGAGCAAGCTGATGTGACTGGAGACTGGAGAGTAGAGAGACAGGTAGAGGAGAGTGAGCGTAGTGAGACAGGTAGAGCAGAGAGACAGGGAGAGTAGAGACAGGGAGAGGGGGGAAAAGTAGGAAGTGTACATACTGTGCAGAATATTCTGTTCATACTAACCCGCCAAAACAAAGCTGTGAATTTTTTACTTGAAATGTGTCCAAATAGACATTGGCAACAGAACTGATACATGTGTTTCCTGCAGCCAAACTAGTGATGATTTCAGAAATGTTTTGACTCCAATTTTATGGGAACATCGCCATAAAACACAGCATTTTGTTGAGGAAAACCATTGAAGTGAGGCACAGAGGTGCACCGTTGAGCATCTTGCTGGAGCTCTGGAGAAATGCTCTCATATCAATGAAGCATGTGATAAGCAGTATGGAGTAGGCAGATCTCACTGGATGGCTCAGATCTCAACCTATTCATCATACAGTAGCGCAGATTTACCTCTGTTGTATGAACAAATACCCAACAACAACCTCTCACTGTCAAAGCAAACCAGGGGTTTGCAAGAAGAAATTCTGGCTGAGCTATTTGATTTTAGTGTCAACTTCCCATGGGCAGGTGAAATCATATCCCAGCATCACATCTTTGCAATCAAATTATGTGAACTACTGTGTGAGTACATGAAACATTATGAAAATGTGAAATACCATCCATAAATTAAATAATACTTACTTTGGTTCACATAATGTACCTTTACAAAGTCTGTCCACAGTTGATTGAATAACAGACCTGGACACTTTTCTAGCATATATTATCCTGAAGGGAATTAATCAATTTCCCCCCACCTATAGGATAATGTATGAAATGACTGGCACAGGGCCAAGCCTCCATAGATAAAAGTAATGCAATATCCCGCCTCATCATGGCTCCACTCTGCCATTTATTTATGAAGGAGCCTAATTAAAATATTTCAGTTAAGTGGACATCCATCATCAGGAGAGATACGATCTAGATGAGCTGATAAGAGCACCAGAGTCACCCTCAAATCTGCTGCGAATAATCTTTGTGCTTTTTATAGTCTCATACTGTCAAGGCCTTTAACAGTGTTAAATCTGATCCGTTTTGTGGACAAGGATTTACCTGACTGTGTAAAAGTATTCCAAAGTGCCACTGACCTCAACACAACTAACAAACAGAAGACTGAGAAGTGAACGATCAGAATGTTGAATAATTCATAACATTGCGACGACTGAAAGGCCCCCAGAGGTGTAAAAAGTGGTGTGTTTTGGTGGTGAATTACTGGTGAGCCAGCAGAATAATAATGTTCTTCTGCTCTTTCAAGGATATGGCTTTATTCCATGACATATTCCCTGGAAAACTGAAGTTGAAAGGATTGTGTTGTTTAAGGCACAACCACACCCGGATTCAGACCTTTCTTAGGATCCCCGTTTCCAATTGCCAAAAGCAGCATCTTCTCTGTCTCGGGTTGACACAAAACATATAACATACGTAATATAAAACATGAATATACAAGTGGTATATTAAGAACATTAATAACCAGCATTGAAAATGAGAGTATTACATGAGGAATTTAGCCTTGAACAGACGGGCTTCATTAAGGTGGGAGACCTCCAGCACAGAAGGGAATGTCTCCCTTTCCTTCACAGAACAGGGTCTATTTATGCCCTGTGAACGCAGAAAAATACATTTCCCAAGCAGAGGCACACAATCCCCCAGACTACCCTGAGACTGTTTTGGATATAGTCAGTAGCTCTGGACCAAATACATGAAATGAACTGTGTCCTTTTGTACATTGAGCTTGTTTTCATATGCCGCCCTTAACACTGTCTCTGATGGTATTGTCCTGGATGATGGACCAGTTTATAATTAGAAGAATATGGGCAAGACTAATTATTACATACCCTTGAACAATGTGTACACTGTTCAAAAAAATTAAAGGGGAACACTTAAATCCCACATTGGGTTTCAATTAATGAAATGAAATAAATTAAATATCAAAGTTTACTGACTATTGTGTAATTCTTTGAGAACAAAATTACGTAACAACAGTCAGTGGAAACCAAAAACACCAATCGATTGAGGGTTGGATTCAAACTCACACCGAAAATCAAAGCATACCATTGAAATCACAGGCGGTTTGTGATGGAAATTTCACCGATAGACACTCAAAGGAGTAAGACAGAGACAAAATTCTCTTGGCACAATTAGTAGTTTATTTGCAAATAGAGAGACGCGTCAAATGCTTACCGAATAATCATTCGAGGAGTCTCTAAAGTAAATTACATGTACAGCTCGTATTTATAACAGTCAAAGGGGTGTGGTATAATGCTGCACCT